>OY728119.1:178475453-178695453 GCA_963277665.1 Viscum album | reverse complement strand
ATGGGAGGGGTGCGTTAATGGGACAATAATCGTCTCTAGTTCAGGTGTTTATACTGGAGGTTCTAGTATGGTGGAACTACCTAAAATCCCACTAGAACTTTCATTGTTCATTGGAACAGTGAAAGTTCCACTGGCAGTGAAAGTTCCACTGGTAGTGAAAGTTCCGGTGGGATTTCAGGTAGTTCCACTAGACTGGAGCCTTTAGTGGAAACACATGAATTGGAAATGATGTGGAGTGGCGTGAATGGGGGAATAAGGTAGGGAAATGGGAGAAACACTAGAGCGTGGAGGGGATATGGGAGGTAATTTTGGTGGGTAATTTTATTTAAATATTTTATTTCAAAAAAAAATATTAATTAAAAAAAACAAAATTATTCAAAAATAAATAAATTTACTGACATTTTTAAAAAAACATCGGTAAATGAGGTGTCTCTAAATAATGACATTTATAAACGTTGCTAATTTAACGATGTTCATTTACAAACATTTATAAAAAACATCATTAAATGAGGTGCCACTAAATAGAAATGTTTATAAACATCACTAAATTAGCAACACCTTATTTAGAGATGTTTTTCAGAAACATCATTAAATGAATTAGTGACATTTTAAAATGTCAGTAAATGAATTAGTGGTGTTTTACATCATCGCTAATTAGCATTTTTTTTGTAGTGATTCCTCTGTGAGCATCTGGTTCCTTGGGATTATAGTGGGAGTGTGGGCCTTATGGCTAGAAGCAGCATGCAACTAGAAGAGATCAGGACTGCCGGGTTTTTCTACGCCGAGTTCTGTAAGTTGTTTACAATTTCTTGATCATATTTTCACAGTAGTGAAATTTTCCACTTCTTCTATTGATTTTTTTGCCTTTGTATGCTATAATTTTCTTCCCTTTTGAGCTTTAATAAAATGTGTGTGTACCAGGTGGTGTTCTTTCCATGCACATAGGTCTCCAAAGGATCGAAGCACATAAATTCTCATGTTCCTGTGTTTTTTTGTTTGTTTTTTGGTTCTTTCATTTTAGAAGTTGGTTCTGTGCAAAGTTTGGTTTTTTCTTGTAAAATTATAGTTTGATCCTATTTGGTGTATGGTGTTCTACTACTATCTGGATCACATTTCACCCTCGAAATAGAGGTATCCAATCTCTACTTTATCCCCCCAAGGGAAGGTCTGTACATAGAAACGCTCCGGTTACCCACATGTGAAAAGATAACATGCTCCCACATCCATGGTGAAGCTTCATTAATAAATTTCCACAATTAAACAAATCCTGCTTAGGGAACTCCAGAATGACAAGTGTATTGTAAACACATAACCATAGATCAAAAAATCCTTCCACAAAGTCCCCACCTGAACCTGTTGAGCTTGAAAAATTCCACCATGAAGCATGTTCAAGGAACACCTCCTGAGGTCTATGGGCCTCGGTGCAGAATCAAACATAGAAACACTACCTAGTGGAGGGTAAAATGACCTCATATATCTCCATCTTAGATAAGAAATCACACTTTGGCCACGGTAGAGTAGTCTCATTTTGAGTTTGAGTAAAAATCATCAACTAATGCCTCACTAATACATATAAGGGATCAATGTAATAATCTTCATCCTATTAGAAAAATTCAGAACCTAACAGAAATGAGAGTCTTAGGCTCTATCCAATACTATATAATTTGATGGTTAGGGTCACCTTGGTAACCCATGAGTCCTACTGTCATCTGATCAAACTTTGACTACCCGACCTATGGGTTGTCTCATCCTACTAGGCGGGGACCACTGCCCACCCTATAAAGAAGATCCACACTAAGTTCAAATAGTAAAGGAACTTTTTATGCTAGGGTAAAAAAATAATTTCAATCAATACTAAAAAATAATTCCGCATATCCCCTATGGAAACATAATGGGTACTCGTGCCATATCATAAAACACTCAACAGATAAGGGTGGCCCACACAATTGGGTGTTTCACACAACAGATGAGGGAGAACCTAAACCTCTTTTAATGGAATATAGATAACGAGTGTGGAACAAAAAAATCACATATAGAACACATAAAATGAGGGAGAAACCACACCCCATAGAATGTAACATAGCTGATGAGGGTGGAACACAATAATTAGGTGTAAAACACAACAAATGAGGGAGAAATGGAATCACAATGGTAAACTTGTTTCTCATCGAATAACAAAAAACTAACGAGGGTGGAACATAGTAATCAAGTGTGAAGCACACAATAGTTGAGAGAACATAGTAGATAAGAGTACATGATGGATGAAAAATTGAACTACTCAGCTAGAAATTTTGTCCCCTCACAAATTGATGGTAGATAGGATACATCATATCTGCACTAATTCTAGTCTCTTTGGTCTAATAAATGAACCAAAGTATTTTTAACATCACTTACATTAATTTCCAAACCAGTCCTCACATGAATAATAAATCTAAACTCCATCCCTATGACAAACCCACTTTGATACCACTATTACTCGACTTGATCCACTAGGGACCCTCTTGGGCAGATGATAAGCCATGAGTACCACTCCAAGACCATCTCCAATAGGTCAGGGGATGGTGACTAGCACCAAGTAGAAAAATATCACAATATGGGAGGATTTAGCCTAAATGAACTTAAAAAAACAAAAATATCTAATGGATAACAATAACCATTATCACCAGTAGGAAACACATAAATAAATGGATTGTTTATAAAATACATAAATGTTACAGTGAATATAATTTCATCCCACATTGGTAAAATATCGAAGAATCTATACACTAGAAAAATCCCTAAATCTTATAGACACTAGACATTAGAAATATCTACCTCACTTTGTGTTGTTCTAGATTTTCCTCCATCCACAATGAATACCATCACCATCATGAACTACCAAGATCCATCATGAATCACCAATAATTATGAAGTTTCATCTCCAAACAAGTAATGTCAACTCCACTATACCTAGAATATCTTCAAACCAATGTGTTTTCTACACTAATATGACACATGTGGGAAAAAATCCCAAAAAGGTATGAGTATGAACATACCTAGTAGGACACAGTAGAAACCACAAAGGAAACACAAAACAAAAAGTCATATCAAACCTATAGTATAATAGGTTGATCAGAAAAAAAGGAAAACCAGATATTCTCTATAACTATTATTCATTGGAACATGTAGAAAAACAAATCAACATATATCCAACCCACCATGGTATGAATCACATGATTAACTAAGTATGACTAGAGTACCAAAAAGTCTATAAAGTTTAAGGTTTCTATCCCAAACTTATGTCACATAATGGGAAACCAAGGAGTGTCTGATGTGTCATGAGAATCAAATCATCTGATCTTCACAACATCTTTAAATTTCTTATTACTATTATTAATCATAAATAGAGAATTGATCCTTGCCAAAGTATGTGAATTAGTCAAAAGGGTATTATACCTTTTCATACACTTTTACATTACCATATTTTCATTATAGAAACTCATAGGGGAACTCACACCATGATAAGATATTGATCACGGTTAGGGGATAACCCCTACTACCATAACCACATAGGCTATGAGTAAACCCATGTCACATATTGGGAACCAAATTGGGGACCTACACCTTGTAACATCTTGTTAACTACTTTTAGGTAATTTCATTATCTTTACTTATTTTCCTCTTTAATTGGGTGTGTCGTGTGACTCCCGAGGATGGAGAAAATTATCTATGAATTTTTTTTAAAGTTAGGGGATGGATGTTTGTTTGAATTAATGGAATATAGATATAAACAAGTAATGGTTGAGTGGGGTTCACCCTGAGTTCAGATAACACCCATGTTGGTTTTGTTTTTTCAGTTAAGAATATGTAGTTTTCATAGTTTGTAGAAGAAATACACATCATGTAATGGGTGTACATGATGTGTAAGTTTTTAGGGTAGATACCATGAACCTGATGCATATCATGAAGTGATTACATGCCACATAAATATTACACACAATGTAATAATAAAAGACTAGTTTTATTAAATAGGTGATGGGTTTTTCGGTGTGTCTGAGTCTCGAGTATTGCACAGTGATTAAATTAATTATAAAAAGTGTAAATTTCATGGAAATTCCTTTTAGGGTGATACATCAGTTGAATTTTATTTCATTCTTCCATAACTACTTTTTTCACTCACCTTAGAAGGCTTCTCTAGTGATTTTTGGAGTTTCCATTCAATCTAGATTGATTAGTTCGTCGATTGATCACTGTTGCGGTTTATTTTTGTCTATCCAAGTGAGTGATCATTTCTTCTTCTTCATTTCTTTGATCTTGATAGTTCTGTTTTGTTGTGTTATCAGATCTGTTGACCTGGTGTAATGTTTCTTCTTGTTTCCTTCTTGATTTGTGGTGTGATCTTGTTCTGGGGGTTGTTCCATTGTTGGTTGTGGTGCGACGGGTGTGAGTTCTTGAGGTATGTGTTGTTTTATATTTTTCAAAAACCTTTTTTAAATTAGATCAATTATAATATGTGAAAATTTATACTAGGGCCACCATTTTTGTTGTTGAATCCTTTATTTTGGTGGGTTCCTTTATGGGTGTGTGCGACCCCAAGTTTTAAGGTAGGTGGTTCCATCTCTAGACTGTGTTGGTGAACTGAATTTATCTTATTTTGACAACTTATTTTATTAAATGAAACAAAATTATATGATTGATTTTATTTGTGTGTGTGGAACTGGGTTTTTATAAAACATGGTTTTCCCCTGGTTTTGGTAAATGAAAAGGGTTTTTTCAATACAATGTGAAATGGTTTTGTGAAATGGTTTATTGAAATGGTTTTCAAACCATGAAATGGATTGATGAATTGATTTGAAAAATAGAGAACATGGGAAGCCTTGGGTACTTAGGTGGAAGGTATAATATTATTTCTTGTCTCTTTATCAGAATATTTTCACATGGTTCTTGTCTCTTCTCCCTAGGACTATCGTTCTAGGGACTTATAAGAGCTGTTGAGGGATTTACTTGCTGGGGTGTTCCTCTACCATCTAGACTTGATGAATATTTATAGTGGCTTGATGCATATGTGATTTTCTATGTTATGTATGATTATCCTAGCTATCTTGACCTAGTGTGATATTTGGAGTGTTGTTACCTGTGTTTCTTGGTTGATTTGGGATACTTTTGGTTTGTACTATTTTGTTGTAATTCCATGGATTTTGATATGACATGTGATGCATGATTTATTTTGACATGATATATATGATGAGATATTTGGATATGAATTGATTTGAAACTAATTAACATTATTTATTTGGAAATGTGGAAAAGGGGGAAATTAAACTATTTCCCCCTATTTTTGATATAAAAACTGTTAAACTATTATCATAAATTGTTTGATTTAATGTTGAGAATTATTGGATTATTATTTAGAGACTTGATATGGAACACCTGGGTGAGACCCTACTGAGCCTATTAGCTCACACCCTACATACCTCTTCAGTGGTGCATAGACTTGGTTATATCTTTCGATGCAGGGAAAAGGAAGGCACTGCAATGAGGCGACAAGGTTTTATGTTAGCTAGGATGGGTAGATGATGGTGTGATGGTAGGATCCTGACCATGTCGTCACATGTAGTAGTTATTTTTCCTAATTTAGTATTCCTTTTTGGTTGGACCTATACTTGGAGATTGATTCTACTATTGAGTTGTTTAGTTTTCGCTGTTTGTTTTCTATTATGGAATATATCTCTATATTTTTAATTATTGTATCTAGTATGTGTGTGTGTGTGTCAACATGCCTCTAGTGTAGTTATGCAAGACCACCTAGAAATTCCTCCTGACATGTCTGCTTGGTCACATGTGATACCTCGAACATGTTCACCTTGATCAGTCAAAGACACCCGAGACATGCCAGTCGATCATGTGAAACACCCCAGACATGCCCACCTTGATCAGGAGAAGGCAACTGGGACAAGAAAATTTATCACATGTGACAACTGGGACATGTCTACTTAAACATGTGAAGAACCTCTAACATATTAACTTGGACATACAAATCTCTCTAACATTTCCACCCAAACATGCAAAGTACCCCTGACATGTCCACCTAGTCATGCGAAGTAACACTGACATGACTACTTTACTCAGGTGAAGACACCTGAGACAATTCAATTGATCATGCGTGAGACCTTAGACCTATCCAATTTGTTCATGAAAATAATATCAAACATGTTTTATTCTCCCATGAAAATACATTTAGAGCATGGAAATGGATCAGGAATCCACCCTCAGATGTATCAACTATTCTATATTGATTCCCCAACATATCAGGAAAAGAATCAAGACCTTCCCAGTAGATGGCCAAGACATGTTAGGCATAGCCCTTATGACATGTCCACTTTGTACGCCATACCTACTTGGACTCATGGCATGTGGACCTTGGCTAATAAACTTCAACAACATTACCATTCTATGAAGGAAGTGTCCCTGATGAGTCAGGATCACGCATTTATGCAACCCCACTAATTTCACACTCTTGGACAGACCTCTCTCTAATCCTCCAGAGGATAGAGAATGAGTGCTCCAATGGGCGTCCCTAGAGTGTAAGCCCCGACCAATGATTCCACCAACAGGAAGACCTAGAGTGCAAGCCCCGACCAATGAGTGCACCAACAGGTGGCCCTAGAGTGTATGAATTAACCAATGAGTGAAACAACTAGCTATCCTAGAGTGTAATCCCTGACCAATGAGTGCACCAATAGGCAACCTCAGACTGTAATCCCTGACCAATGACATGATACCCCATGGGAAACCTCAGAGTGTAAGCCCCGACATGATACTGATTTGGAAAACTCAAAGTGTAAGCCCTGACCAATGACATGATACCCTATGGGTAGCCTCAGAGTGTAATACCTGACATGATACCAATTAGGCAACCTCAGAGAGTAATCCCCATCCAGTGACATGATACCCCACGGGTAACCTCAGAGTGTAATCCCCGACATGATACTAATTGGGAAACCTTAGAGTGCAAGCCCTGACCAGTGACATGATATGAGTTCACTAATCATGGGAAACCCTAGAGTGTAATACCTGATCACCGACATCATATAATATTTCTCCACTAACAAGGAATCCATTTTGGTATAAGCCCCTATAATTCTTAAAATCCTGGAGATGTCCATAATTTCTCCAAGCATGATCACCTAACTTAGCCTACTAGCAGGTAAAGGTACATATTAATTACAAGGACTTTGATTCCTTCCATATTCAGGATACGTAGGAAACCTCCATAAGGCCCAAGCTTTGTACCATATCTTCTATGAGATGGGTGAGCATTCCTCTCAATGGGAAACTTTAATGTGTAAGCCTTGTGTAGATATACTCTCATGCAACGTTTCTAATCAACTGTTATCTCATGTTTCCCACACCAAGCATGGATCACATGGTCTTAGAGGTTATAAAAAATTATACTAATATCAGGATGAGGATTTCTCCAACATGGGACCTTCACCTCTGGGATATAAGCTTGATTATATCCCACCTCTGCTCAAAGGGTCATATCCCCAATGAAATAGTCCAGGGCAGTATTATATGCACAAGTCCCTCCCAAGGTCTCCATTTTCATATATGTCATGAAATAGATGCCCACAATAAGAACTACATGGACTCTAATTTCTGTGTCAAACATGATACGCATGACACCTCATTTAGGTCTAGTCTTGATTTGTGTGTCCTTACCAAATGATGTTAAACTACATGGATGGTTCCATTCATACGACCTTAAGCTATGTTAAATTAACTACATGGGTTTTGATTCCTATATTCATAGGATACATAGGATGCCTCGTAGAGGTTCAATCCCATACTCAGGATGTCAACCATGACATTGGACATCAATAAATTCCAGAGTTCTCAAGTATATCCATGGTCCAAAGTATCATATTTAAATAAGAGAGAAAAATAGAACCAGTTATATACGCATGATAATCCCTATCAATACATGTTTAAAATCAATTCATTGACACAGGGATAACTATTCATGTATTGGGGGTTGGGAAGGATTACACAAACATATACTAAATCTATAAGAGAGTCCCAGAGTAGAAAATAATTCACCCCAAAAGGGTACAATGAGACCGACCTCCCATCCTCTTAACCAATGCGACTCCCCAATAGTCACTGGACCTGAAAACCAAGACAACTATCATCATTTGGAAAGTAAGAATGTACCCATCTATGAATGGGGAAACCATTGGGATTTTAAAAGAAAATTTAAATGGTAAGATGAAGAGAAAAATCCATTCCACACAATAAAATCCCTCCGAAAAAAATGGTGAACCCAATGTGAATACTTTAACTGTGTCATCTATTTCACAAGTCAAAAAGTTTAGGTTTCCCTAAATTCCCATCGGGATAATTTATGTTGTGCTTGTCACATAGAAAAACATTGAACCTAACACGTTCTTTTAACTACATTTAACCTTACATAAAAAAGAATGGATAACCTATTTATCCTTTAATTGTGAAATTTATTTATCAAACATGTACTCTTATATATGATGCTACACTGATAAGGTGTCCTTTATTTCTTTTATGACTTATCCTGATTCCTTATAATTGAAATGATGTCATCAAATGTGCCAGCAGATTCCAATATTGTTGGACAAGCTTCCTTGATCCTGATGCCCTAACGTGCACTTTTACTAACACCCCATATTTTTCATAGTTTGGTGAACATCCTAGGATAGAAATATCGCATCAAGAACTCCATTGAGACTCTAAAATCAGCTCATAAAATCCTTCAAAGGATGGATTCCCACCGACCACTTTTCCCACAATAGGTTGTGGGAGAGGAAGTGACTCTAATCACCATATTCAACCACATTGAGAACCTATCACTGGAAGGCAGCGACATGCACCTTAAATTTGTTAAGGAGGAAGATAAGGATGGTAAATGTAAAAACTCAATCTCCTATTTGCTACCTGGGTGAGATCCCACCCATTCTGACCATCATTTCCAATATGCAGCCATGATTCCACAAGGAGCAACAAAGGATGTAATGCCTGCACAGACTATCCAAGACAGAGAACCCAGTAGGAGAGCCCACTTGGGGTATCTAGACAATGCAGCTCCAGAGAAGGCTCATATCCCAGCTACCACCAAACTGACTGAGGTCTACCAGTGCATCACAATGGTGGCCAAGGATCAATCCTAGATCACTACCAGCTAGGAGCCATCAGCTTCACCTCAACTCATCGTAGTGACTGTAGAATCCCAAGAATCACCACATCTCAAAGGGATAGGAGAATTTTTACCATATTTTAATTTGGGATCATCTTCATCATGGGTGTCGACCCCTCAAATGGTATCATGGGTACTATCCTCCCAAACAATATCATGGGAACCAAACCCTCAAATGATATTATGGCTATTGACAAATGGAATCATGGGAACCAACCCCTCAAACCGTATCATGGGAATTGACCCCCAAAATGGTATATTGGGAACTGACCCCACAAATGGTATATTGGGAATAGACCCATAAAATGAGATACTCCATTTATGGGGAGCCCCATCCTTCTTATGTTTCAGTCAATATGATATCAGTACAACCCAGATATTCCCTACCAGATCTGTGCAAGTATACTCCTAAAGGGTACAATGACCCCCTCATACAGTCATCTTGGTCACCGCATTTTGATCTACCTCCTTCTACTGGAATAAGGGAGAAGGTCTCAATGGTATCCACCAGACATCTACAAAAGGTATTACTAATCTTTTTGGTATTATAAAGGGGCAGGAAAATGGATCTTATAGACATTGGTAGTAGTTGATTCAATCTCTGGGATCCACATAGAAACCCCCATCCTCATCTACTCACTATTCCACTGATAGAGGAAGGGGTACTTCTATGGATCCCAACAGCCAACACCTTGAGGATGACAAGGCCATCTCCGTAGAAGAATAGATCACTCAACTCCAACAATATAATAGGGATCTCTGGGATATAATTGTGGGAATCCTCCCGAGATATCTACTCCAAGATAATGAGAATGTATCCACTTATAGAAGCCCACCTTGCAGTGAAGTTCCCCAGCCCACAGGGTTGGGGGAATTTTCATATTTTTCAACCCCTCATTGGGAAGAATCAAAACACTATTCCACATCACCCCATCCCATAGGGATGTGGGAATTTCCATATTTTCCCCCTTCACGTCGGAGATATTCAAGAAACCATCGGACCTCAGGTGTTTCCATAAAACGTCTAGGAGAACCAGGGAATCTAAATCTATGGGAAGATTCTATATCATATAAGACTCCCAAAGCTTGAGCACATGCCCCTAGATCAATAGAGACTAGGAATCTGTACCCCAGAATCCAAACACAACCATACATCCACACCAATGGTGGCACATACATCATGCTGGAGAAGCAGTCTAGTCACCCATCTCTGGAAGACAGACAACGAAAATTATATTCCTTATAATCCAAACATGTTCCCACATATTTAAAATATGCCATTGAGAACAGTTTTATGATACTCCCCGTTGCGAGGAATCCAAATGAGGCAGGGTTGGTAAACCTTGATGATTATTTCCCCTACCATCGGCGTCTCAGGCATACCATGGAAGATTTATTTTCCTTAAATGACTAGCTTCAAGAGTATATGAACATGGGGATACTGGAACTTCCAAAAACTAAATACGCACTCCAAACACATGATCATTATATAAAGGGATCATGGATCGTACGAGAGATCACAAGTCACCCACCTCCTAATGAGAAATGACCTTATCTCGATGCAAGATTGAACAAATCCTATTCCCTATATACAAATAATGTCTCTATATATTTGGACTACATCATGGAATTAATTCTGATAGAACTCAAAATGATAAGAAAACCACATGAGGTAGGGATTTTAGGCCTTGAATATTATTTCCCTTACCACTGATGTCTTGGGAACATGATCGAAAACTAATTTGTCTTCAAGGATTAGTTGGAGGAATTGGTATCCACAGGTTTGATATAATTGAAGGATCTTGAGAATAATGAAATATGAATAAGAGTTGTCATAGCTCCTTAAGATGAGCTAGTCTCCTAATAGGTTACATGGACTACATCTTGACTACATGATGTTAAACTGTATGGGGTCAACGTCCTCGCTACAAGATGTTAAACTGCATGACATGTCTCATCCTTACCACATGATGTTAAACTGTATGGAAATATTTCCTTACCGCATTATGTTAAACTACTTGGGAGAAATTTCTTGTTGCATGACATTAAACTACATGGTACTTTAATAACTACGTGTATCTTGATTCTTGTACATATGGGATATGTAGTGACGCCTGGATCTCCAATCATGGGCCCAACTACAACTATCAATATGAGATAATTTTCACCTCTATGTATGGGATAGACCTGTGTAGAGTATCTTTGTACCAAGAACTACAACTGGATTGATTCTCATCCTCATGAGATACATAGTGACACCCAATAAATTCATCTTCGGGCCTAGCCATCAGTTTTCACCATTTTTTTTGCCTTTAGACAGAGTTTTCCTAGAAAGGTGTGTGGTGTGGACGAGACCTTTTTTGTCCTCATTTACGTCAAGTTACTTCATGACACCACACTACACATCTCCACATTAAGAGATCCACCTTATGGTCTGATCCACATGACCATAAAACTATTCCACAACATCCTTACTGTAAGACGTTAAACTGTATGGCCAATATACTTACCAAAAGAAGTTAAACTCCATGGATTTGGTACTTATTGAAAGACATTTTACTGCACGACTCACTACAAAAAAATCATCATTTAGCGGCGGTTCCTAGAACTGCCGCTAAACCTTTTAAAAAAAAGGTTTAATGGTGGTTTATAATAAACCACCGTGAAACATTTTTTTTAACAGCCCCGACCCTTCCCCCCCACCCCGACCCTTCTCTTTCTCACCCAGCGACCGCGATTCCCCTAGCCCCCCACTTCCCCCGCGACCCCGGCCCCCCGCGACCCCGATGACCCCATGACCCTGGAGACCCCGCGACCTCGGCGACCCTGCGACCTCGGTGACCCCATCCCCCCGCGACCCCGACGACCCCGCGACCCCGGCAACCCTGCTTCCCCGATGACCTATACGAACCCTAGGGTTTGATTTCTAATTTTTTTGTTGTTTTGATATTAGTTATTTATTTATTATTATTGTTTCTTATAATAAATTGTAATGTTGTATTTATTGTATTGTATGCAGATGTTTTCGTTTATGATTATTTGTTTTTCTACTTATTGCATGTGATTTTTTATATTTGTTTATTAGTTTTTATTCTTAAGTAATTGTTTTTCTATCTGCTTGATTGTTTGTGGTTGTTTGATACTATACTCATGGGTTGTGATGGCTCATGGTTACAATACATGCTTATATTATGGGTTATAATGGATTAAGGTATAAAATATACACATTTCCCTAGGTTGTGATGGATTTAAGGCTATGTCATGTTTTTGGTTGTGATGGATCGAGGTTATAACATGTGTCATTGAGGTAATGATGTGAAAATTTAGTGGATGTTGGGATGGTTAACACTGGTTGAGAGTTGGACTTTCTTGTTATGCCAATGTGATGATGATGAGATGATTTACATAGGTTGAGAGTTGGGATTACCTATTTTCTAGCTAATATGATGATGTGACAGTGATGATTTACACATGTTAAGAGTTGGGTTTTCTGTTTTGTCGAAAATATTGATGGTTTCCATATTATGGAAATTTTTGTGAAGTGGCATAATTATTCGATGATGATGTTATAAATATAGAATCTATACATTATTTTTATAATTACATGGAAATCAAAATCCCCATTGATTACTTTATTTTGATAATCCATTGGTTAAATATGATAATACCTTTACAGGTGATATGGTTAAAGATAGAAAATATATAATGTGTTACAATTATTTTTAGCATAACCCATATTCTAGTATTTCTTAGTTGTTTCACATATGTCTATTATGGAACATATATCTTGAATGGATATAGAACTACTTAGAAATATATTCCTACTGAGTACTCCCAAGTGTTCACCCCCTCTATAGTGTTCTTGAGTTGTTTTTCTGGACAAATCGTTAGAGATTTTAGATGCTACTATTTGGGAAGCCAGATTAAATCTTAAGAGGTCTTTGTTCATTGTTCTTGATGCATTATATTCATTATTATATATATTTTAAGTTGTATGATTTTTTTTATTTATTTTATTATATATATATATAAATATATATATATTAAGTTGATTGGAGGTTTTATTTTTATACCTAGGAAATTAAGAAGGCGATTCCTCTCATACATGTCACCCCCTCTAATAATTTTCTTGTTTTGATGTTATATAATGTTCATTGATATTTATTGATTAAATATTTCATCATGCATTTCCATGAACACAACCACTTATCATGCCTCAAGACTACCCCTCACATGGTTCTTACCACTCCAAATTAACAATGTGTTGAGTTTTGTAAGCATCATAAGGTTTTCCCTAAACATTATTTATAATAGATTTATTCGATATTAGAGTTTTATATGAAGACTCTATAGATAACTTAGGTTGGGGTTATTCAAAATTAACAATATGCTTTGGTTTTCATGGTAAAGTAGCTACCATGTTGTTAGCACACCGTTTGTCTTTACCAAAGAAACTTCCCCTATCCCAAACACTAGAGGGTTCATATCTAACTCAGGGTCTCATCTTTATTATATTATGTTTCTGTAATGTTACACTATCGTATATATGAATCTATTTCTCTATTTAGTAGTAAATATGTGTTTTAATTATTTTTATTATTGTGTAGGAACATTGTGATATACATGGATAAAAGCTGGATCACATTACTGAGGAACACACCTCAGTATGTTAAGGGTTTGAATGAGTTTTTAGATTTTGAAATTTCTAATCGATCCATTGAAGGGAGAATAAAATTTCCATGTCTTAAATGTAAATTTAGAACATGGTTGTAGAGAGATGAGGTTTATGAACATTTAATACTGAAGCAATTCCCTGGTCAATATTTGTG
Source organism: Viscum album (assembly GCA_963277665.1). Lineage (NCBI taxonomy): Eukaryota > Viridiplantae > Streptophyta > Magnoliopsida > Santalales > Viscaceae > Viscum > Viscum album. Next base: position 178,681,419 of record OY728119.1, on the reverse strand, counting down.
TTGGATTTGGAATGGAGAATCGAATGTTACAGAAAGATTGAGCACTGATGTTAATCCGCAGAATGAGGTCCCATGTTCGTCGACAATGGAAAATGAAATGAAAAACCTCATAAATGATGCATTCGGCACTGAAAGACACCACTATCAGCATCAAAACATATCAGAACAACCAGAAGAGGGTGCTACAAATTGCAACGTGACAAGTGATGTTTTTGAGACTCTAACACAAACAGATCAAGATTGTAACATATCATTGGATCCTCCTCTTGATTTTGTGGATCCAAATGTAAAAGAAAACTTCACTGAGGAAAATGAGTTTCATGATTTAGTTGACGATGGAAATCAAGAGTTGTATAGTGGGTGTTTGAAATATTCAAAGCTTTCATTTCTGCTGAAGTTGTACCATATCAAATGTCTATGTGGAATTACAAATAAGGAAATTTACATGATATTGGAATTGATTCATGATGCATTTCCTGAAGCAAAAATCCCATAATCTTTTTATGATATGAAAAAATTTGTTAACAAGCTTGGTCTGAATTATACAAAAATACATGCGTGTCCCAATGATTGTATGCTTTATTGGGGAGAGGATTCAAATAGACAGAATTGCAAGAAATGTTCTTCTTCTAGATGGAAGGCAAAGGGTGATGTTGGAAGTCTGAATGAACATAATTTCATGGAGAAGAAGAAAAGGAACACACCTGTAAAGGTTTTGCGTTACTTTCCTTTGAATCCTCGATTGAAAAGATTATTCATGTCATCAAAAACCTCTGAATACATGAAGTGGCATTCTGTAGATAATAAAAATGATGGGTTAATGAGACATCCATGAGATTATAAATCATGGAATAAATTTGATTCATTACATCTCGATTTCTCAGCTGATCCTAGGAATGTTCAATTGGGATTGGCTGTCGATGGATTCAACCCATTTGGGACTTTGAGTACCAGTTATAGCATTTGGCCAGTTGTTTTTATCCCTTATAATCTGCCTCCTTGGATGTGTATGAAACAAACATCTTTTATCCTTTTGATGATTATTCCTAGAAATCAAATGCCTAAAAATGATATTGATGTATACTTTCAACCTTTGATTGATGAATTGCAGGAGTTATGGAGCAACGGTGTTGAGAAATTTGACGCTTCTTCTAAAACAATGTTCAAAATGAATGCTGCTTTAATATGAACCATTAGTGACTTCCCTAGGCTTGAGAATTTATCTGGTTGGAAAAATTACATGGGTTTGGCTTATCCCATTTGTAACTTTGATTTTGAGCCCAAACGTCTACCTCACAGTAGAAAATGGTGCTTCTTATGTCATCAAAGATTTCTCGATGCATCTCATAGATTTCGGCTGAACAGATCAAAATTTAATGGTTCCATTTATAGTAGACCACCTCCAAAGTTGTTAACTGGTTCTGAAATATTGGCACAGCTTGAAAATGTTGAAACAGAATTTGGGAAGGTTCATCATTTGAATGAGAGCGGAAAACGGGTCCGAAGTGCATCGTCAAGCGAAACCAGAACACAACAATGGAAGAAAAAAAGTATATACTTCAAACTTCCATATTGGGAATTTAATTTATTACGACAAAATCTTGATGTGATGCATATTGAGAAGAATGTCTATCAAAATTTGATATTCACATTTCTTAATGATCATGGAAAGTTGAAGGATCATCTCAATGCTCGCAAAGACTTACAAGCAATGAACATAAAACGCAATCTCTGGATAGATGAGAATGAAAAGTATCCTCCGACAATTTTTGTAATGAAAAATAGGGATAAAGATACATTCCTTCGAATGTTAAAGAATGTTAAGGTATCTGATGGGTATTCAAGTAACATATCGAGGTGTGTTGACTTGAAGAATAGTAAGTTACATGGATTCAAAAGTCACGATTCACATATTTTGTTACAGTAGTTACTACCATTGGAATTGCGTACATTATTACACGAAAAAAATACTGCTATTGTACTCCAGTTCTACACATATTTTAGACAACTATGTGAGAAATCTCTATATCCATTTCAACTTGACAACCTCCAGGAGAGGTTTTTATTGACCCTTTGTGCAATGAAGATGATCTTTCCTCCGTCATTTTTTACTGTAATGATGCATTTAACTGTGCATTTGGTTGAGGAAGATAAATTAGGAGGCCCCGTTCATTATCAATGGATGTATCCAATTAATAGGTACTTTATTTATATATTTTCTAGTTAAGTAAAAAAAATTTGGTACTTAATTAAATGCATAATTATGTTTATTTTATTTCACAGATATCTTGGGCATTTGAAATCATATGTGAGAAATAAAGCTCAACCAGAAGGCTCTATTGCTGAAGGCTATTTGGCTGAGGAGTGTCTGACCTTTTGTTCTCGATACTTGGATGATATTGAGACAAGATTTAATCAAGTTGGACGTGTTGACGAAACATCGACTCAATCTCAAATACATCCAAAATCTAAAATATTTCCTCCTATTGGCCGATCAGTTGGGAGGACCTCAAATGTGACATTGACTGAATTGAAATTATTACAGGCACATAGATATGTGCTGCTGAATAGTGAAATTGCAGATCCATTTATTGAATATTTGAGGATACAAACAAAGATACAAATGAGAGGTCGTACATGAAATGAAAAAGATATAACAAAAGCTGTTAATAAAGAGCTTTTAGAATAGTTTGCACGATGTGTAAGTTCATAAATATTGCAATAAATATGAATATTAGTTTGACACATACATTTTGTAAATATAATAAAGTATATTTATTTTTTCAGATCATGAATACTGATACTCGAGCAGAGGTGTCAGAAGATTTGAAGTTTCTTGTTAGAGGTCATCTAAAACAAGTTAGAAAGTTCGACGCTTATAATGTGAATGGCTTTAGATTTCGTACAGTCGATCAAGAAGTGGGTTTGAAAACATATAATAGTGGTATATTTACATTTTTTAAGTGGAATACTATGGAAAGTTGCATGATATTATTGAATTAAACTACCATGGACATTTTTCGGTTGTTTTATTCAAATTCAAATGGGTCAATTTTATCAGAGGTGTTAAAAGAGATTCCTTGAAATTTACTTCTGTGAACTTCTCTCGCTTGATGGATGTTGGTGATCGTGAACTGCATGATCTATATATCTTAGCATCACAAGAAAAACTGGTATATTATGTGAATGATGTTGCCGATGAAGGGTGGAGTGTAGTTTCTCACGTAATACAAAGAGATTTGTATGATATGGGTGATGAAGTGGAAAATTTGACCTCTGAAATTAAAGTTAATCAGCAACAGGAAGCAGGATTATTTGTCCATCATGATATTGAAAATATTAGTCTAGCAAGGATGAATGAAGTGGATGAAGAAATGGATTAGGAAACCGACATGATTGAAGGGGGAGATGATTGTATGTATAATTATTTATTTATTCACCAACCACTTGTTTCATTTCTATAGTCATTCATTATCATTGTTATATATATTTTGTCTGTTAGTTCTGGGAATCTATTATCATTTTTAATTTTTTTTTTCTGCATAATTTTTTTGAAATATATATTCTGAACTTAATTTTATTTGATTAAATGACAGGAATTCCAAGGAGGAAGAAGTACTCTATTTCATCTAGTTCTGCGACAGATGGCGATCCATCTGGCTCCCTCCCCACGACATCTGCAGCACCAGCTGCCAACACCCCTGCACCATCTCCCCCTACACCATCTCTCACACTATCTTTGGATGTACCATTATAGGGTGAGTCATCGACTCCCCCTTCAGGAGCCTCATCAGTGGGGCAGCGACACGTCCCTTCCAGTTCATTCCGGGCATACTGGAGTGTCACTGTCATAGGTACAAATTTTAATTAAATAAATTTATTGAATTTTGTTTATACTAATTGTTTTCTCATTGAATATGAAAAAAATGAAACCATGGAGAAAAACATAAAAAGTTCAGATGTTTTGAATATGACTGGCGAGAAGATAGTCGTGCCATTTGATTCTTATGGGGTCCCTACGGCTGACGCCGCGGGGTTACTTGGCCAGATTTTAGGCCAGCTGGCAGCGGAGCCTGTTTCCCTTCCCATTTCATATGAAGATTGGAGACATATGCCTCCAAGCTAGAAAAAAGAAGTTTATGATTCTCAAATAAAGGTAAATTTATTACATTATGGTTTAATTGAATGTCATGTTACTAATATATTCAAAATGAATTTCTGTATACAGATGTTCTTCCACTTTTCTGTTGCTGATGTGATAACATGGAAGTGGACGTTGAAAAATCTAGTTAAGAAGTGGAAAGATTTCAAATGGATATTGTGGTGTGATGTCAATGATACTTCGTTGACCACGCAATAAATGTATGAGAATCTACCCAGTGGGGTACCGAAAGAACAATGGAAAGTGTTTGTTGACAGACATCGTGATCAGAAGCGGATGGTATTGAAATATATATTATTATATTATCCTCATTTTACATTTATACTTGTATATGAAAAGGAAATGACATTAAATACATTAGTATTAAATTGAATTTTATTTATTTCAGGATCTCTGAAGACAGATTGCATCAAACCGGGCAAAGCAAGTCATCCCACACACTGCGGTCTCAAAAAGTTTTTCTAGAAGCCGAACAACATTGGTAATCTTTTAATTAGTATAAATATTTATAAGACAATATTATCTATTTAATATATTTAATTGTTGATTTATATTTGCTTAATGCAGTCCCAGAGTTTAGGGAATGAAGCATCCAGAACTGAACTGTGGTTGGATGTTCACAAGAAATCAGATGGAAGCTTTGTTAATGAGCCTGGTAAAGAAGTTGGGGTATGAAGTCAATTTTTTATCATAATAAATTATTATCATTTTTTACTATGTTAATATATATTGATATTTGATTTATAGGTAAAAATTAAAGAACTATGGGATGCCAATCCTGTGCAGAACTACTCAGTCTCCCAGGACGACCTGGTTGCTAAAGTCCTTGGGAAGGAGCATCCTGGGAGAGTGAGCGGGATGGGTTTGGGACGCATACCATCTGATGTTTTTAGCAGGCCACCGGGGATGGAAGCTGCATCTAATCCTGAATTTACTCAGCCCATACCCGGAGATTCTAAGAAAGAGATTGTTTCTTTACGAAACATAGTTCACCAGTAGGGGGATCAGATATCTGCTTTGCAGAAAGAGTTGACTGAAATACGTCAGAATATGAGAAGATATTCCCTTGGTGTTAGTGCATAGACTGGTGGTATGCAGGTAAATCACAAAAAATAAAATTCATTTAGTTTTCTAACTTTAATTGGTTTTAAATTTTAATTTAATTATACAACCGTATTTAATTTTCAATATAATGTTATTACAGGTGACAGCAGAAAGTGGAGATGAAGGTGGAGAGGGTGACGATGCATCATCGGACCCTGAGTAGTTGTATTGTTGATGTGTTGAACAAATATGGGAACAGTTGGTTTGTATATGTAACATTTGTGGCACATAGTTGCCACCACACATTTTCATGTCCTAAAATTTCCTTGATTTCTCATGTTTCTTTTTATGCATTTTATTGATTTCTGATGTTTCTTTTTATGTCTTTATTTCTCGAATGTGGTATACATCATTTCATTTAGGCCTGTGTTTGAATTGGTAGTTTCCACCACACATTTTCATGTCCTAACTTTCACCCATACTATCACACATCAATCAATTCTACATCCTCCCTCAATAGTAAAAGTAATAATGGACTCATTAGACACTAAATACTTTGTTATTCAAGAGGGTTACTGGATTCAATGAATGATCTATGCCTCAATGTGTATTGTGTGCATCAACTGAGAGGGTTACCAACTCTATGAATAGAGGAACCATGTCCTATCACTATGATAGGGTTACGTAATCCAAAAAATAAATATAGGACTCATTCCTTGGATCCATTATGCTACCAGGAGGGTTATTGACCTGATGGATGCTCCAATTGTCCACCCAAACCTATCATAATCCCTACAAAGCTATAAAGCACCATCTACTTGTATGTTATCAATATAAACCCCAGATTATTAATGCATGTGTAGCATCATGTTCTATGTAGAAAAATTATTAGAATGGACTACTTATATGTCCCAAACTAACACTCTAGTGAGAAGATATATAAATTACTAGAATATATCTAGCACACAGGACCCGATGGATTTTTTTTGCAAAAAAGGTAACACCATTAGTTATTCACCCATACATCTATAATATATGATTGATGCTAGTTGTACTAAGTGTCCACCCCAAATATGTCATGATAATAGATTAGAAACACAATAAGAATCAAAGGGTCTCATCCATCCCAACAAGTAATTCACATGTGTCATAAGTAATGAAAATTATGTCATTCCCAATTAGAGATTCTAATGAATCTTGTTAAATATCATGAATCAAGACTAAATATAAATATAAATAAAACCATGGTCAAACGAACACCCATTACCATCATTATCATCTTATCTCTATCAGGCATCCACATTGGTCCAGGTTCTATAGTGACACCTATAACCATATCCAAAGAAACAAATGCACCTGTTCAGGGTTGGTCTATCTACTGGGAACCCACATGGGTCCTCTAGGTCTGTATGTATGTAGAAGAATCTCTCTTGAGATCCTTATTCATGGACCACTATCTCAATCTAGTACTTTTCATTCGATAAAATCACAATTTCTAGAAGTGTCAATATATAAAATAACATCTCGGCCTCAATGCAGAAACCAAATAATGGGTTTTCTAGGAATATGGATCATGGACTATCTTAGTTAGAAGGTTACACTTAGATGGTCCACTCAGCAAACCCAATCCTAGTCCATCCTATGCTCATCCAACTAGAGTAAATAACAACTAATGGAAAAGGGTTTGGTCAATACAAACAATTACTATGATTGCATAACTTGATGGTATACCCAAGACACATTCCAGACTAGATAGGCCATGGTTTCTAAGTCAAACATTACTTAATTGTTGGAGGTGTCTCAAGGGTCTTAGCTAGCCCACATTGGATGGTCATCTTACGTCACAAAACACCTACATAAAAAGGTATACAAGGCTCATCCTCTAGGAAAAAGACATCTCAAAAGCCCCCCCCCCCCAATGAAGGGGTCATGAAGTCACTTGAGATCTCTAAGTTCAATGCCTCATCCTTTAGAGACCAAGGAATGAGGCCAGTACACAATCTTCTATTTGTTCCCTAGCACATAGTTTAATTTTCTCATGGTCTTTAATCACCTTAACATTTTAATTTCAATTAACTATTTAATTAAAAAATAATAATTGGGTTTATAGAAGGAGAATGGAATCCAATGGAAATCTTACACACCTCAAACCACACAAAATAATAATAAAAACAATAGTTCTAGAACATTAGAGAGCCTAACTCATTTTGAAGCCCCTTTCCATTGACACACCACTTAACAACTCATGGACAGACCTCACACCCAAGATTTCCATGGACCAATCTTTCACCACCCATTTTCTTAGGTCCTATAACATAAAAAGGAATCATAAATAATTAATTATAATATTTTAACATCAGTTATAATTAATTAATCCATTTTAACCAAATATGAATGATATATAATTTCTTACCAAATGATTTTTTGTGGAAAGTGATATTTTGGTGTGTGATTGTCATGTTATTATTTTTGATATTGAGGAAGTGATTGTGGGAATGTGATGTAGTGAAGGAGGAGGTCTAGTGATGATGATACATGATGTGGGTTATGCATGGTATGAGGTCTATAATGTATCTCAGTTGGTTTATATTTCTGGTTTGATTTTTTTTTTAGGGCAGTGGTCCAGTGGAAGCAGAATTTTTTTATGAGCAGCTTTTAGCGGCGATTTTAACCGCCGCGACATTTATATGGGCGGCGGTTTAAACCTCCACTAAACTGTGAAAACCGCTACTAAACGTAAATTTTTTCTTACGTTTAACGGTGGTTTTAACCGCTGCGACATAGCCGAATTGTTGATACCTCGTTCCGCAGCGGTTTCCGTGACTTCAGCGGCGGTTTTACAGCCACTGAATTTGAGTTTATTCGCGGCGGTTATAACTGCCGTGAATAAATTGATATCCAAGGATCGTAAAAACCGCCGCTAAATTCAGGAAAACCGTCATGAAATGAGGCGGCTACGATGCTTTCCTTAAATCGCCGCGAAAAGGAAAAAACCACCACGAATAGATTGGCGACACCGTATTAGGCGGCGATTTCTGTAAACCGCCGCCAAACCATGCCGCAGTGGTTTAAACTGCCGCGAAACGCAAAAAAACCGCCGCTAAATGACGATTCTGTTGTAGTTTCTCTCTATAACTACGTATGGATTGATTCTCAATTCCAATGAGATACGTAGGGACTCCTTGATCGTACATATTGTCCCAAACACCCCAGAACATAAATTACTCCTATCCTACCCTCCCTTTCCTCAGGATAGTGAAAGGGACCCTTACCTTTCTTTGTTTCTCAAACCTATAATAGCTCACACAATATTAGGAATTTCGATTTGGGTTCACCTATATGAAATAGGGAATGAAGGCTAGAAAAATAAAGTGTATGACTTCACTAGCGTCAGTAAACTATGGTTTCATCATTTCAAGAACTATGTGAGGCTTGATTATTATCCTCAATGTGATACATAGTGAAACCTGAATCCCTATTTTTGGTCCCATCCATAGGATTATCTTCATTTCAAATCGAGTGATCCAATGTCCTTACCGCATTACATAAAACTGCACGGACCCAGGGCGTCCATCCCATTCACATCGGGTGACAGTCGTCCTCCACACATGACATTAAACTACATGGAATATCAAGATCTACATGTGGATTGATTCCCATCCCCATGGGATATGTAGAAATTCCCTGAAATTTTTCATCAGGTTTAGCCCTAGGCCCCTTTTAATTTTCCTGGCCCCTAGGCCAAAGTCCCCTCTTAGGAGTGTGTGGTGTGGTGCATACTACTTTGGTACCCATTCACATCAGATTTGTTTTACCATGTCGTGTGCATCCCCATTAGGGAACTACCCCTCTTTGTTGTCCAAGATGCACAACAATAAACTACGTTGGCACCCTTCATCCTTACCGCATGATGTTAAACTGCTTAGAACCCTTGATAACTACATATGGCTTGATTCCTACAATTACAGGACATGTAGGAATTCCCATACACTTTTTCTTTATGTCCAACCCCATGAACCAAAAACCATTCCATCTCCTTTTTGGCCTCTTAGCCCGTGTCCTCTCTGGAAATGAACATGGTGTGGTGTGGACCTCTATTTTCCTCATTCACATCAGGTATATTGTAACACTACTACAAAAATGGGCTTTATCAATGTTCAAAATGGGCTTTATCAGTGCAAAAAAAGTGTTGTAAAGATCATCGCTGATAAAGGGGGGTATCCTTTATCAGCGCTCTGTTAGCGCTGATAAATGTTTATTTTATCAGTGCTTTTTAGAGCTGATAAAGGCTTCTTTTATCAGTGCTAAAAAAGATCTGATAAAAGCCCTGTCTACTGCAAAAAAAAAATTCTGCAGTAGCACACCCAAACAACACCTGCAAATAATTCAGCATCTCAAAAAGTATACCCATACAAAATTAACACATAAATCATAAGCTAATTACACCAAGTATACTGATACACCATTAAATTTGTTGGTAAAATTGTATTTAACTTGGATAATGTGATTATTGATGTGGATAAAGTAAATATTATAGCAATGATTACCATGGATCTGATTATCTATTTGTTGAAAAGATGTCTATTTCATTATATATGATATTTTCAAATTCTTGGATTTAAGTAATATATCAAGTATCCATTTTAATACGGAATCATGCATGTTTTCCAAAATTATTTATGGTAATTTATGTTATTTCCATGTTTCAAAAGAATATATGATGAGGTCATTCACATGATTGTAACGCGACAACAAAGATATAATTTGTGATATATGGTGCACCAGTGTTAAGATGATTTTATGAACTTTCCTCTAATGTTATGGATTGTCATATTTGGGAATGGTTATAAGGTTAACCATTTATAGAATTATTAAGATAATATTTGGATGATGTTTTTGAGAATAATCTTTTATATGAAAAATTTGGATTTATAAATAATGGATAACCTATTGTAATAACATGGTGTTGATGATAACTGATGATAGATGGGATTGAAAATCATGGTACCGGCCACACTGTGCCTCTGATTGAGGCTGGGATGACTCTTACACGTCACAAAGGACCTGTGGATCGTTCTCCAAAAAGATCAAGACAATCCGAATGCGTTTGGTCAAATTTATGTAGGTCAGTTGTTGTTTTCACTTAAAAATTTGTCCATTTTAAACAAAAGTGAGACCCTTTGAGTGGTAATGGCCACACCATGCCTTGGATTGAGGTGAGGATGGCTCGTGCACGTCACAAAGGACCCATGGATCGTTCTAACAAATGATCAAGAAAATACGAATGCGTTTGGTCAAATTTCCGTAGGTCAGTTGTTGTTTTCACTTAAAAATATGTCCATTTTAAACAAAAGTGAGACCCTTTGAGTGGTACCGGCCACACCATGGATCAGATTGAGGTGGGGATGACTCATACACGTCCCCCATACACCCGTGTATCATTATCTTAAAGGATCAAGACAATCCGAATGTGTTTGGTCGGATTTTTGTAGGTCATTTGTTGTTTTCACTTAAAATTGTGTCCATTTTAAAGAAAAGAGAGACCCTTTGAGTGGTACCAGCCACAACATGCCTCGGATTGAGGTGGGTATGACTCGTGACCATCCCCAATGCACCCTTGGATCGTTATATTAAATGATACAAACAAGATGAATGTGTTTGATCAGATTTCCGTAGGTCAGTTGTTGTTTTCACTTAAAAATCTGTCCAATTTAAACAGAACAGAGACCCTTTGAGTGGTACCGGCCACAAAATTTCTCTGATTGAGGAGGGGATGAATATTTCACATAAAAAAAACTCTTGGATCATTCTCATAATGTATCAAGACAATCCGAATCTGTTTGGTCATATTTCCGTAGGTCAGTTGTTGTTTTCACTTAAAAATCTGTCCATTTTAAACAGAAGAGAGAACCTTTGAGTGGTACCAGCCACACTATGCCTCAGATTGAGGCGGAGATGACTCTTTCACGTCACAAAGGATCCTTGGATCATTCTCAAAAAGGATAAAGACAATCTGAATGCGTTTGGTTGGATTTCTGTAGGTCAGTTGTTGTTTTCACTTAAAAATATCCATTTTAAAAAGAAGAGAGACCCTTTGAGTGGTACCGGCCACGCCGTGCCTCAGATTGAGGCGAGGATGATTTTTTCACGTCCCCAACGCACCCATGGATTGTTATCTTAAAGGATCAAAACAATCCGAATGCGTTTGGTCTGATTTCCATAGGTCAGTTGTTGTTTTCACTTAAAAATCTGTCCAATTTAAACAGAAGAGAGACCCTTTGAGTGGTAACGGACACACCGTGACTCGTATTGAGGCAAGGATGACTCTTTAATGTCATAAAGTACCCATGGATCGTTCTCATAAAGGATCAAGACAATCAGAATGCGTTTTGTCATATTTTCATAGGTTAGTTGCTGTTTTCACTTAAAAATCTGTCCATTTTAAACAAAAGAGAGACCCTTGAGTAATATCAGCCACACCCTGCCTCATATTGAGGTGGAGATGACTCTTGAACGTCAAAAATGACCCTTGGATCATTCTCATAAAGTATCAAGACAATATGAATGTGTTTGGTTGGATTTTCGTAGGTCAGTTGTTGTTTTCACTTAAAAATATGTCCATTTTAAACAAAAGAGAGACCCTTTGAGTTGTACCAGCCACACCGTGCCTTGGATTGAGGCAGGGATGAATCTTACACATAAAAAAGGACACGTGGATCATTATCATAAAGGATCAAGACAATCTGAATGCGTTTGGTCAGATTTTCGTAGGTCAGTTGTTGTTTTCACTTAAAATTTTGTCCAATGTAAACAGAAGAGAGACCCTTTGAGTGGTACTGGCCACACTGTGCCTTGTATTGAGGCGAAGATGACTCTTAAACGTCACAAAGTACCCTTGGATCATTCTCATAAATGATCAAGACAATACGAATGCATTTGGTTAGATTTTCGTAGGCCAGTTGTTGTTTTCACTTAAAATTGTGTTCAATTTAAACAGAAGAGAGACCATTTGAGTGGTACCAGCCAAACCATGTCTCAGATTGAGGTAGGGTTGAATCTTAAATGTCAAAAAGGACCCATGGATCGTTATCATAGAGTATCAAGATAATCCTAATGCGTTTGGTCAGATTTTTGTAGGTCAGTTGTTGTTTTCACTTAAAATTGTGTCCAATTTAAACAGAAGAGAGACCCTTTGAGTGGTACCGGCCACACCGTGCCTCGGATTGAGGCGAGGATGACTCATACACGTCACAAAGGACCCGTGGATTATTATCCTAAAATATCAAGACAATTTGAATGCGTTTGGTCGAATTTCTGTAGGTCAGTTGTTGTTTTCACTTAAACATCTGTCCATTTTAAATAGAAGAGAGACCCTTTGAGTGGTACCGACCACACCGTGCCTCAGATTGATGATAGGTTGACTCATGAACGTCCCCAAATCACCCTTGTATTGTTATCTTAAAGTATCAACACAATAAAAATGCGTTTGGTTGGATTTTCATAGGTCAGTTGTTGTTTTCACTTAAAATAGTGTCCAATTTAAACATAAGAGAGACCCTTTGAGTGGTACCGGCCACAACATACCTCTGATTGAGGCGGGGATGACTCTTACATGTAAAAAATGACCCTTGGATATTTCTCATAAAATATCAAGACAATCCGAATGCATTTGGTCAAATTTCCGTAGGTTAGTTGTTGTTTTCACTTAAAAATCTGTATATTTTAAGCAGAAGAGAGACCCTTTGAGTGGTACCAGCCACACCGTGCCTCGGATTGAGGTAGGGATGACTTGTTCACGTCTTCAAAGCACCCATGGATCATTCTCTTAAAGAATCAACATAATAAGAATGCGTTTGGTCATATTTCTGTAGGTCAGTTGTTGTTTTTACTTAAAAATCTGTCCAATTTAAACAGAAGAGAGACCCTTTGAGTGGTACCGGCCACACCGTGCCTCGGATTGAGGTGGGGATGAATCATTAATGTCAAAAAGGACCCATGGATCGTTCTCATAAAGGATCAAGACAATCTGAATGTGTTTGGTCAGATTTCTGTAGGTCAGTTGTTGTTTTCACTTAAAAATTTGTCCAATTTAAACAAAAGTGAGACCCTTTGAGTGGTACCGGCCACAACATGCCTCATATTGAGGCGGGGATGACTCTTTCACATCAAAAAGGACCCATGGATCATTCTAATAGAGGATAAAGATAATCCAAATGAGTTTGGTCAGATTTTTCGTAGGTCAGTTGTTGTTTTCACTTAAAAATCTGTCCATTTTAAACAAAAGAGAGATCCTTTGAGTGGTACCGGCCACATCATACCTCGTATTGAGGAAGAGTTGACTCTTACATGTCACAAAGGACCCATGGATCGTTCTACTAAAGTATCAAGACAATAATAATGCATTTGTTAGGATTTTCGTAGGTCAGTTGTTGTTTTCACTTACAAATTTGTCCATTTTAAACAAAAGTGAGACCCTTTGAGTGTTACCGGCCACACCGTGCCTTTTATTGAGGTGGGTATGACTCATGCACATCAAAAATGACCCTTGGATTGTTCTCCTAAAGGATAAAGACAATCTTAATGCGTTTGGTCAAATTTCCGTAGGTCAGTTGTTGTTTTTACTTAAAAATATGTCCATTTTAAACAAAAGAGAGACCCTTTGAGTGGTACTGGCCACACCGTTCCTCAGATTGAGCTGAGGATGACTCGTGCACGTCACAAAGGACTCTTGGATCGTTCTCATAAAGGATCAACACAATACGAATGCGTTTGGTCAAATTTTCGTAGGTCAGTTTTTGTTTTCACTTAAAAATCTGACCATTTTAAACAGAATAGAGACCCTTTGAGTGGTATCGACCACATCGTGCCTCAGATTGAGGTGGGGTTGACTCATGCAAATCCCAAACGCACCCATGTATTGTTATCTTAAATGATCAACACAATCTGAATGCGTTTGGTCAGATTTTCATAGGTCAGTTGTTGTTTTCACTTAAAATTGTGTCCAATTTAAACAGAAGAGAGACCATTTGAGTGGTACCGGCCACACCGTACCTCGGATTGAGGCGGGGATGACTCTTACATGTCAGAAAGTACCCGTGGATCATTCTCCTAAAATATCAAGATAATACTAATGCATTTGGTCAAATTTCTATAGGTTAGTTGTTGTTTTCACTTAAAAATCTGTCCATTTTAAATAGAAGAGAGACCCTTTGAGTGGCACCGGACACACCATGCCTCAGATTGAGGCGGGGATGACTCATGCACGTCCTCAACTCACCCTTGTATCGTTCTCTTAAATTATCAATACAATCCGAATGCGTTTGGTCGGATTTCCGTAGGTTAGTTTTTGTTTTCACTTAAAAATCTGTCCAATTTAAACAGAAGAGGGACCCTTTGAGTGGTACCGGCCACACCGTGCCTCAGATTGAGTCAGGGATGACTCATTCATGTCAAAAAGGACCCATGTAACGTTCTCATAAAAAATCAAGACAATATGAATGCATTTGGTTGGATTTCCGTAGGTCAATTGTTGTTTTCACTTAAAAATTTGTCCAATTTAAACAAAAGTGAGACCCTTTGAGTGGTACCGGCCACACCGTGCCTCGGATTGAGGCGGGGATGAATCTTGAACATCAAAAAGGACCTGTGGATCGTTCTCCTAAAGGATCAAGACAATATTAATGCATTTGGTTGGATTTTCGTAGGTCAGTTGTTGCTTTCACTTAAAAATATGTCCATTTTAAACAAAAGAGAGACCCTTTGAGTGGTACCGGCCACACTGTGCCTCGTATTGAGGTGGGGTTGACTCTTAAACTTTAAAAAATACCCATGGATCGTTATCCTAAAGGATCAAGACAATCCAAATGCGTTTGGTTGGATTTTTGTAGGTCATTTGTTGTTTTCACTTAAAAATTTGTCCATTTTAAACAAAACTGAGACCCTTTGAGTGGTACCGGCCACAACATGCCTCGGATTGAGGCAGGGATGACTCTTTCATGTCATAAAGGACCCTTGGATAGTTCTCCTAAAGGATCAAGACAATCCTAATGTGTTTGGTCGAATTTCCGTAGGTCAGTTGTTGTTTTCACTTAAAAATATTTCCATTTTAAACAAAAGAGAGACCCTTTGAGTGGTACCGGCCACACCGTGACTCAGATTGAGGCAGGTTTGACTATTTCACATCACAAAGGACCCATGTATCATTTTCTTAAAGTATCAAGACAATACGAATGCATTTGGTCAGATTTTCGTAGGTCAGTTGTTGTTTTCACTTAAAAATTTGTCCATTTAAAATAAAAGTGAGACCCTTTGAGTGGTACCAACCACACCATACCTCTGATTGAGGCGGGGATGAATCTTGAACATCACCTAGTACCCGTGGATCATTTTAATAAAGTATCAAGACAATATGAATGTGTTTGGTCAAATTTATGTAGGTCAGTTGTTGTTTTCACTTAAAATATGTCCATTTTAAACAAAAGAGAGATCCTTTGAGTGGTACCAACCGCACCGTTCCTCGGATTGAGGTGGGGATGACTCTTTCACCTCATAAAGGACCCTTGGATCATTCTCATAAAGTATCAACACAATCCAAATGCTTTTGGTTGGATTTCTGTAGGTCATTTGTTGTTTTCACTTAAAATTGTGTCCATTTTAAAGAAAAGAGAGACCCTTTGAGTGGTACCGGCCACACCGTGTCTCAGATTGAAGCAGGGATGACTCGTTCACGTCACAAAGGACCCGTGGATCATTATCATAAAGGATGAAGACAATACTATTGCATTTGGTCATATTTCCATAGGTCAGTTGTTGTTTTCACTTAAAAATCTGTCCATTTTAAACAAAAGAAAGGCCCTTTGAGTGGTTCATCATTCTTGCATGTTGTTGGTGTAAATCATATGTTAAAATAGGAAATTGACTCATTAGATAAAGTATGTTTTATTTAATAACAGTTATAATATTCCAACGAACATTTACATACAACAATGTGTCATCTTTTGATCCCCTAAACCTCTCTAAAAATGACCGCCAATTGTACACGTCCCCAAGTCAGATCTTTATGTTATTTGTGTACAATCTGTCATCAGGTATGCGGCCCACTCATTTCTAAACATATCTATATTGTGTTGTGAGTATGAGGATTTTCGGCAGTCAGAGTAGTACTGCAAAATATAAAAATAAATAATTAATAAATAAATTAAACAAACTAGTAGTTGTTTTTGAAAATACCTCTTTAGGGATGCTTGTTTCTTGATGAAAAATGATCTCCTTCATAAATTTACAAACATAATAACCAGAATCATTATCGTTTGTTTTTTTTGGACACTTCAAAAAAATTGATCATTAGGAGAATAAGTAACTTGTTTTGAAATGTGTTTGGATAATGAAATTTTATTATATATACCCTGATATTTGTCCAGATGTAGTACTTGCTCGCATCCTTATACTTAGCCCTTGTCCTCATTCCTTTTTTTAGATGATAATTATACACCACTCTATCATAACAGAATCCTTATTAAAAGATAATATAAATTATATTACTTGATGTTTAGACCTAAAATGTAGGATGTAGTGTCTTACAGATTCACAAAATCCATCATGTGTGGTCGGTTTGATGGATATACTTGCTTTGAATCCAGAAAATAAATCTTTGGAGTATCCAAGTTAACCACAATTATCATCTAATGTTGCCTAAAAACACAAAAAGGAATAAGTAATAAAAGAAGTCAAAATATAATTGATATGATTTAATCATAGAGTTTTACCCCTGCATGGTTGGTATTAAGAAGAGTCTGTCATCTGTAATCTTGCTTTCAAATGTTTTCAGCAAGCCGTTCACTATTTCATTCTTTTTTGATGGCTCTATTTTCTTCAGATGTGAAGATGTGGTATGAGGACTAACGAGTCTAAATCTTGGCTCATGTGAAAATTCCTTCAACTTTTTTTCATATATACGTCTGTCAACAATATAAAATGCATTTAGTCATAATTTTCACATTAGATCAGCTTTTAGAAAATCAATTCACAGAAACATACCTTATATATATATTTACAACTATGAGGCCTAGACAACCATTTTCAAGGATCTCATTTACATTTTCAGCAGCAACGAAATCTTGACTTTCCACGCCGTATATATTCTCTTCAAAAACCACTATATGACTACTACCACCTCTTAGCTTTGTATCCACATGAGTCTTCAATGATAGTAAATGTGGATAGAGAACAGGTGGTGTTATTGTGCTTTTAGTAGCTCCTTGGGATCAGTTGGTCGATCCTTTAGATGGTTTTGAGCCGACGTTTGTCACCCCCTTCCCTTTCTCCATCTATAATAACATTCATTGGTTCAAACCCTTTTTCATTAATTGTTAAAGGTTTAGCTTGAAAAAAAAGGAAATAAATACCTCTATGGCTACATGTACTCTTACAAGTTGTGACGACCATGCAACGAATGTACCAATAGTCTTTTTGACCGTATGAATATCATCTTCATCAAGTGGAATAGGTAGATCTGCATTTGGATCATGAGCTACAGTAATCGTCACTTTCAGATGATCTTTCGGAAGTGGTCTATTATGAAGCATGTCATCTGGGATGTTGAACACTGTAGCCCTCGCTACAAGGTGATAGGTAGGTGTTGACAGATATAAATCACAATCATTATCATCCTGTAGAAGATCAGTACAGGAAAAGTATCAGTGTTTGTCTGATTCACATTTCATGGGAACAATTATTAGAATATTGATTACCATGGCTAAGACAGCTCTTTGAGGGGAATGGCTCGCCTCAAAGCTAGTGGGGGGGTGGGGCGGGATCTTCACGTGCTGGTTGTTCCTGAGTTGTGTCTTCTCCTTACTTCCCACCCATAAAATTTGCTATCAACTCTCCCTGCCATTGCAATCATTCTTCAAGGGTTGCTAGTTTTTTGCTCATTTGTTTCAATGTTTCATCTCTATCATCCATTTTTCTTCTTCTTCTCAAAATATACTCTGGGTGTCACCCCAAACCCCGCACCCCTAACACGACCATATTTTTCTGGCTACTTCAAAGCCGTCAATAATAGGTCTGCATCCACTACAGGAGTAGCTAATTCCCGTGACTGTCGGATATAGGAAAATAACTAATTATTTTTATGTAATAGCAATTTAAAACAAATCTTTTTATCATCGTTTCATACTTACACAAACTTCCCACACTTTTTGTGTGTTCTCGTCTACTATCTTCCCTTCCTTATTCACACGTGCCTCCTTCCAAAGCACATGACATGGGATGGAAGTGTATTTGGTTTTAGACTCATCAATCTACATATAAACATAGAAAGATAATTATGATGTTGTTTGTTGGCACCTAACAATATTACTGTAAATTTAAAATACGTACCATTTTCTTTTCTAGTGAAGCATACCCCATCCTTGCTTTAAGATAGGGGTATGTTGGTTTTGATGCACGTTCCTTATTTTCTTTACAGAGTTGTTGTTTCATAAATGAAATATTGACAATCAAAGTGATGAATACACGTATACTCAAACAACATATTATCACCCACAATGCACCTGAAACTTCTCATCCCCACGGCGGCCAATAAATGAATCCCATGCTTCTTGGGATATCAAGTGAGCGTAGACAATGGGTGGGTGTGGGTTTATTTTACCTTTGGAATCTTTCAGGTGACATCTTGTTAAAATAGTGAGAAAACCTCGATGAATCCTTCCTGCAAGCCTTAGTACATAATCCTTGTGTGAATCATCTACTATAAATGTATTCTATAAGATATTGAGAAGAGTAAGACATTGTTTCATTATTTTATTTTCTATTAAATTAAAGAAATAAATTCATAATGTTACTGTAATTTCTTCCCAGATCACATCCTTCAGCCCGGACACAACATGGTGTCATGAATCTATGTCAATCGGCATGCATTGCCGAGTGACAACTCCAATGTAACTACTAAACATAGCCTTGTTGGGATTCACATGTTGGCCTCATGCATTCCATCCGACGTCAAATTTGATGCCTTTGCTTTTCGCCTTAAGAACTTTGGCTAACACCGTCAAACTACGATGCACCTGTGTTTTCTGCGACGTCGATCCTTCATTCCCGACCATTTCATCGATATCAACATCATCTATATGTTCATCTGAAATGGTATAAACAACATGTGATGATGGTTTTTGGACCTCAATACTAGGAGCAGCAGGACCCGCAACAGTAGGAGCAGCTGGAGCAGTAGGAGTAGCAGGAGCAGCAGCAGGAGCAGCAGTAGGAGCAGCAGTAGCCGCAGTAGTAGCCGCAACAGCAGCTTGAGAGACTTGTTCAGCCTCAAGGTTAGGAGCACCAGAATGTACATAAGTCATTATCTATAAAAGTGGTTGAATAGTTAATTTAGATTACATAAATTCAGTAATGATACTATAATAACATGAGATAACAAGATCTATATTACAAACAAAATATAACCTATTTATTGAACTCTCTTTGTTTTTTTCAAAGGCTAAAGGGATTTGACACCTCTATCGATTATCCAAATCCCTTCAATGTGGTCTCCTATAACATAAAAAACATCATCTACATTGGGAAGAATCCAAAATTATTGCGACGTACCACTGAAAGGATCATCCTCAACTGAATTTTCATCAGAACCTTCAGTATTTTTGGACACTAATAGAACAATCGACCACTTTCGGTTTGTGTGATCTAGAACATAAAAAACTTTTACCGCTTGTGATGCCATTATAAACTGTTCATCTTTGTACCCTTATTTACTAAAATCAACTTTCACAAATCCCCATTCATCTATTTTAACACCACTGTTGTTATCAACCCATTTGCATTGAAAAATCGGCAATTGGAATGTCGTATAATCCAAATCCCATATTTGTTTGATAATGCCAAAGTATGACATATTTGCATAAATTGGATTTTTGTCCTTACTACCAGAAAAATGCATCGCTTCAGCCACTAGTGTAACTCCACTATTTTTCATGGTACTATCTTCATCATGTTCATTTGTATAGAATGTATAACCATTAATTACATAACCACTATAAGATAATACGTACACACTTGGTCCAGCGACTAGCCATCGAAGTCGTTCTGAAATTGAATTTGGATTTTCATCCAACTGCTTAAAAATATGGTCCCAAAACCATCCTATAAACTGGTGATTATGTGTATTTGATAACCATTTTCATCCCTTGATGGATTAAACTACCTAAAAATTTCTTTGTGACTTTCAATATATGGAGAAACCTCCCAACTGTTATGCAAAACATAAAGGTGGGCCTGCTCCCGATATGTAATGCTGATTGTCACAACATATCTTCCAAAAATTGCCTCACTCTCAATGCGTTCGGTGTGACGAGATTTCGGGAGACCAATTCTTTACACATCAGATAGGTATTCGGTACAAAATTCAACGGCTTCCTCAACAATATATCACTCCACTATACAAACCTCTGGCTGACTTCGATTTTTGACATACCCTTTCAAAATATTCATATACCGTTCAACAAGATACATCCATCTATAGTGAATAGGAACACAAAGTCGAATCTATCTCACCAATTGAATCATCAAATGAACCATCATATCAAAGAATGTTGGCGGGAAGAACATTTCTAATTCACATAATATGATGACAATTTCTTTTTCCATAGATGGCAATTTCGCCGGGTCTAAAACTTTGCTACATATAGCTTTGAAAAAGAAACAAAGTTTGCTTAACATATGACGAACATTCTTGGCCAAAATGTAACGTAAATCTATAGGAATTAGATCTTGCATCAAAACATGGCAGTCATGTGATTTCAAACCTTTTAACTTCAAATCATTAATTGACACAATGTTCTTGATATTTGATGAATACCCCTCTGGAAACTTTACATCATTGAAGAAGTTTCAAAACTGGTATCTCTCCTCCCTAGAAAGAGTATAAGCACCTGGAGGAAGAAATATTCAATTTTCACCCTTCAAGGGAGCCAACTCTTCTTGTATTCCCATGTCAACCATGTCCAACCTTGCCTTAATTCCATCCTTTGTTTTTCTAGGGGAATTTAGCAACGTTCCGATAACAATGTCACATACATTTTTTTCCACATGAATCACATCAAGAAAATGTTTGACGTACAAACAATTCCAGTATGTTAATTCAAAAAAAACTGATCTCTTTTTCCAACCGATTTTCGTAAGGTTTTTTGAAAATGGTTTACCAAAAATAGTGTTCAAATCTTTTACTTTCTCAAACAGCTGATCACCTGTTAGTGGAGACGGTGTTGCGCATTGTTATGAACTTCCATTGAATGATGTCGTCCAAGATCAGTACTTATGCCGACAAGGTAGAAATCTACGATGTCCTAGAAACACATATTTTGATGAATGTTTCAACCTAATTGATTCTGTATCTTCTTCGCACACGGGACACCCTTGAGTTCCTTTAATGCTATAGCCTGACAATTTTCCATAAGCAGGGAAATCATTTATTTTCCCATACAACATCACTCTCAACGTGAAGTATTCACTTTTATAAGCATCATACAACATAACACATGAATCCCACAATAACTTCAAATCCTCGATCAAAGGAGCCAAATAAACATCAATATCGTTACCTGGTTGTTTTGGTCCTGATATAAGCGTATATAACATGATGAATTTCTGCTTCATGCCTAACTAGGATGGAAAGTTATAATTTACCAACATAACAGGCCATGTACTATGAGTGCTAGTTTGAAAACCAAAAGGATCTACTCCATCTATAGATAACGCAAGATGATGTTTTCTCGGCTCTTTTCCAAATTCAGGATACTCATGATCAATTTTCTTCCATTGAGGAGAGTCGTCCGGATGACATAATTTACCATATTTATTTCTTTTATATGCATGCCACGACAATTGTCTTGTAGTTTCTTCACTTACACATAGATTCCTAAACCTTGTAATGATTTGAAAGTTCCATACAAATTTCATAGGATTGGATTCATCTTTCTTGTATCGAGAAGCACCAAACTTTGGGCATTCTGTAAGTTATTTTTTCTCCTCGAGAAACAATATACAGCCTTTCGGGTAGGCATGTATTCTTTCAGAAATCATACCCATCGAGCGTAGCATTAGTTTAGCTTTATATGTCCGGCTTGGGAGCTCATTATATTTAGGGAGCATGTCATTCAAGAGAGAAAGTAGTTCCGTAAAACTGACATCACTTCATCTGTTGCCTGCTTTCAATTTATACAACTTTAGTACAGCTGAAAATGTTGTATACTTGTTGCAAATAGCATACAATGGAGTCTTTGAACAACTCTTTAACTTCTCAAACAATTTTGGGCAATCAAGGAATTCATCTTCAATTGTATTTGTCATTTACTCAATACGATCTTCATCATCATTGACATCTGTAATCAAATCCTCCATACGGTCTTCTTCATTATCTATATTTTTATTCATATCTGATGATCCATAAAATGCAGCTTTATCCCAGCCAGTAGCTACATTTGCTTTTTTCTCCGTGTTTATTCCAACATTTATAACTCTTATCTATTCCATGACATATCAAATGTTCTTCCAACTCCTCTAGAGTAAGTAGTCTAGAATAACAACAATGTAAAAACAGAAAAAGTATTTGAGAAGGATCCTTTGCATGATCCTTTGCAAATTTGATGAACTCTTTCACTCTGTTCTCATACTCTATTGTCAAATGATTAGCATCCATACAATATTTATTCATCTTCATCCTATTTTAATCTCAAATATTAGTATTTATGATTCAAGTACACAAAACAGGACTTCCAAATACAGTATAAGAGAACCACTTCCTTATAAAAATAGAGATTAATAGAGCGTAACCATTAGTATTTATTCATCTTTATTAAATATAATTACTTTAGATTCATTATAGTTTCCTCAAATCACCCCAAACCAAAAAAAAGAATAATCAAGAATGATACATCTACCACTCCTAGGTCTCTTCCCTACATTCAATATCATCATGCCTAAATACCCATATATCCACACATACACATATCACAAACACATAAAAAACCATATCCACATCAGAACCAAAGTACCAATATGGATTTCAATTAGGTTACTCGACTCAAGTGGTGGTGTGTAAGAAATAATAAGAAAATATAATAAGTATATAGTCACACATAAATCTCAAACTAGTGTTAATAATCCAATAAACCCAAGGTATCATTCCATCTATCAAAATACTCTTAAGGATCCCATATGCGATAGTAGTCCCAAGTGGTGAAGGTTCCTGAGGAGGAAGGGGCGAACACGCACCTATCAGGGTTCGAGGTCAGGTCACTGAGGTTGAAGGTGGACCGATACTCCTACAAGAGTTCATTCCATATTTTACAAACCATGTCCTGGTACCCTAGGATGTTAAGACACTGCTGGTGGAAGTGAAACCATTCTTGATGATCATGCCAAGAATAAATGGAAACCAAGAGGGGGGAGTGGTTCAAAATACCTCAAGAAAGATGGAAAAACATGGTATTTGAGAATAGGTTAGTGGATTTCATGTTGGATAAACACCTATCCAATATACTCCACAAGCAGTGATGGCCCCTGCAGTTGTTGTACTAGGTGAAACTGTCACCTGAGAAGCTAAGATCAATGAGGCCCTTCCCAGCCATGAACTGAACAAAATCCATGATGGCCTTCCTCTGGAATGGGCTTCTACCTTTCCTTTCCTTTGGGTTGGAAATGACATTAAAGTCACCCCCAACAAATAGTGGATGGTGGCCGGGATCGAAGGTATTTTGTTCACTCTATAGAGATTCCCTATGAAGAGAGTAATAACTTCCAAAAATAAAAGTCATAAGGAAGGAGGTGTCACCGTTGGACACCTTCATAGTGATGAATTGATTGCAATCTTGAACAGTCTCAACAACATATTTATTGTTCCAAAATACCCATTTGTGTCTGTTGGAGGGGTCATAGTGTAGAAATCCATGCAACTTAATCTTCTAGGAGAATTCTATGATTATTATAGGGTTTTTTGTGTTATTTGACAATAACAACAATGACATTATGATTTTTGATTTCTATGGTGAGGAAGTCTGATTTAACATGGGCACTAAGACCATGAGCATTACATATGAAGATAATAATGATGGGTAGGACATGGCTCTGGAATTGGATCTAGATCTAGTAGTCTTATTGAAGTGGGAGGATGATCTCTCATTGAGGTCCCTTGATTTTGAACATGTTCATAATCCCTTCTAGTTGGTAAGCTTCATATGAGTGGGAGATAAGGATCCAAAGGGGTAGGGGAAGGATGGGTAGTGAAACTTGGGGGCTGGTGAGGGAGTTCTCTCTAGATAAATAAGTATTTGGAGCTGGATGACAGGCTCAGAGCCAAGGGAGACAAAACAAGCACTGCTAGGAAGGGGCCTGGCCACTACAGAGAAGTAGTCAGTAACCTCAGCAAGGAAGAAGGATAGAGATGGAGGTAGGGGTGGCAAGGCTAGAAATCTTGGTGGTCTGGGAATCATGCCATACAAGTGCACTACAAGACAAAGTCACTTAGATAGCATGAAGGAAATATGGGGGGAACCCCTCGAAGAAAATTGGGTTCAAGCATTGGATGACCTAGAAATGCATCAGAACCGGGTGGTGTTGTCCTTAAAGAAAAAGGTTATACTTCATTCCTTACTTTACGGTGACATGGTGTTGGATCTAAGGGAATCGATGATACCTAGGATGAGTCTATTTAAACTGGAATCCAAGTGGGAAGGACCTTAAAATTTTCATAAACTTCACTCTGATAGTGTAAACTCATTGATCGCCATTGATGATGAGCATATAAATCTTTCCACCAATAATAGGTTTCTCAAGAGATATTTTAAATGAATAAACCATCTCTTTTAAATAAAATCAATCCATGTCAAACTTTCCACAAAGATTCAAAATTTTGATTTACAGTAAAAAAACCATACTAATAGAAAATCCTAGAATAATGGAGTAATGATAAAAGAAAAAATAAATATGTCATAGACACATATGTTCAAATAGTATGTGAAATTATAAAAAATACCCCACCACTAAATTAAAATTTCAAACAAAAAAATGCTATTGAATCATGCCTCAAATCATGATGATACTCGTGCCTTGATACCTGCACTGTGATGCGCCTGATCAACATTATCATCAAAAACTTCACTAACAAGATAACAAACTAGAATTCATCACCTTAGGAACCTCATCACCCATTTACACCCCAACATAACCGAATAATATAATTAAATCAAAGAACATATATTCTATAATTCAAACCACACCTTCTCATAAAGGTGATTGTTGGAAGAATTTATATAACATATCCAGCCATATCACCATCAAATTGAATGGTTTCTAGGATCTAGAATAAACAAATACCAAATCACCTAAAAACCCACCGTAGTCATTAGAAAAAAGGTGATACCTTAGGAGTAATAGAAATATATTGGATGATCACCCCCAAGAACCCCATCACAATATGTATGAAGAACACTCATGAATCTATGATGAAGTAGAATCATCACCACCGGAGGAAATGAAACCTAGGGATGAAATAATTCAACACAAAATCCACTAGAACACCATTTATGGGCAATACTCACATCCCAAAACTCCAATTAACAATGTTTTAATAGTGTTATATGATTTATAGAATAATAGTTCTAGAACCTTTAGAAGAAGTTGGACCAAACTCGAGCTTCGACAGGGGGCATTACCCTAGAGACAAACATGAAGAAGAAAAGGATGAATCATGTAGCCTAAAAACATCACAATCTCAAATATCCATTAAATATATCATGCCAAATCAACATATGGTTATGTGTGATGGGAGAGGAGAACAATATTAAAAAATGATTTGGAAAACATGCCTTAAAGGGAGTTCCAGCAAGGCGAAGCTCAACAGGCGGCGGAGGTCCGGCAATGCAAAGCATAGCGGGCAGTGGAGGTCCAACAACGAGAAGCTCGATGGAGGAGGAGGTCTGACAACGTGAACTCAACGGGTGGCGGAGGGGAGTCGCAGGGTTCTAGTACCACGAGATCTTTAGGTCGCGATAAAACGAGGGCACTATGTGACCGACTTTATAAAAAAATGGACTAAGGTTTTATCAGCACTAACAAAGCACTGATAAAGACTACCTTTATTAGCACTTTTTTAGCGCTGATAATGGTCCTCTTTATCAGCGCTAAAAAAGCACTGATAAATCCTTCCTATATCAGCGCTAACATTTTAGCACTGATAAAGGGATTCTTTATCAGCGCTAGAAAAACGCTGATAAAGGGTGTCTTTATCAGCAGTTTTTGCTTAGCGCTGATATAAGGTGGCGCTTCCCTTGCTCGTTTTTGTAGTAGTGTATGTATTTACTTTAGGTTGGGAGAAATCATTCCATCTAGTTGTTATTTTATTCTTACGTACTAGTTTCTAGTCCGTGGAGATCGGGAATGCCTTTTAGGTATGTGGAGGGTCGGGTCAGGTACCAGTTTGAGAGGGTATTCGGGTCGGTTCATTACATTTTGGTATCAGAACTCTTCAAGTTTTGGGTTATTTCCTTATCTTTGAGACATTTGGTAGACTGGAGATAAGATTTTTGTTACTTGAGAGGTATATTGCGATGATTCCTTGGCTATCTCTTGTTGTGATGAGACTCAAGTTACCATGGGATGTTGGGATGTGTGCCTCTTTTTTTGAGTTCTTGATGTCAATATCAGTTTGTTATTATGGGTTTTCTGGTTTGAAATGAGATTTTTTTCTGTTGTATGGTTGTTTATTTTTTTTAGTGTGTAATATTATGCCTCTGAGACATGTTCTATAAGTCCCTTGAGAGGTTTAAATCGATGATACTCAAGGAAATCCTATTATGAATCATAACTTTATCAAGGATATCGTGTGTGAAGTTCATGTTGTTAATTAGAATGTTCCATAAGTTTAGAATTTATAGGATACAAGGATTGATCATGGGAGTTCTTTCATGATAATCCATCATCCTTTAAACATACGAATGTACCTCAAGAGGCGGATATCTAGATGGACAATATCAATTAGATCTTAGAATTCCTAGATACACCTGAGAGTATCAAAGTGAAGTGTGTTGTGTTTAAACTCAAGGGTCCTAGCAAGAGGTGGCATGATTCCATGGTATAGACTGATAAGCATGTGGGATTGGACTAAAAGGGTTTCAAGACTCTTTTATTCTAACAGTTTTGTCCAGATTCATTGATCATGGTGGAGTATATGGATTTCCCCTCTTTGTGTAAGGGAGAGTTTTTAGTGTCAACATACACCAATTTGTTTGTTGATCTAGTTTTTTTTCACTAGAAGTTGTAAAGAATGACCAAATAAAAGATCCAATGTACCTACAGAGTTTGTAACTAGATATCAAATTTTAGGTATTTATGTTGAAGATTTCGACATATGATGAGACAATGGATATGGATATGATAGAATAAATGAATATGGAAGGTAAAGTTGGATATTCTTGACGTTATCTTCCACATAGTGGTAGCTTCAGTGGCATGCTAGGGAAAAAGAGGAAGTGGAATGATCATTACAGGAGTGGTGGAGGTGGTTTTCAGTAGCAGTCCTCTTTGGTGCCTCTAGTTGCCACTGGTGGTGTGCCTCTAAATTAATATTAGTGTAGAGAGGTCAGACACACATTTCATTTATTTCCTTCACCTATAAAGATGTGTAACATTTGTGGATGTTATGGTTATCTTTAATGTTTCTATTAGGTTATGTACACACCTTGATATACTCAGGGATTGTTATCTCCAAAGACTAATGCAGTGCAGTCAGATGTTTCAAAGAATATAGGGATCCATCCACATGCCTCATGAGTGAAGAACCTTCACATGATAGATGAGTTTCTAGAAAAGGTTGATATGGGTTCGGTGATAGTGAGAGGTACTATCTTTATTGCATCATTAGTATCAATTTATTTCTTTGATATTGGTTCTTACCACTTGTTTATATCTGACCATTTTGTTGATATTCATAATCTTATAATGGAATTCATGTCCTTTGTTATGGATTTATTAACACCTCTTGGTAAGAGGAAAGAGTAATGGTTTTAGTGTCCTTCTTGTGTGCTATTAATAGCTTATGTGGAGCTAGTCTTGGATTTTCTTATTATCAATTTAGATCTATTTGATATCATTATCAGGATAGATTGGATTGTTTCTCATCGTGTTGAGGTTTATTGTTATCATTGATGTGTCTCATTTTGTGTAGATGATGGGAGATCATGAGTGTTTCAAAGAGACTGGGATCTAAGGTCTGACCATATAGGAACTTCCTGCCCAGATCTTAAGAGTTTTTTATCTATTGTTACAGTTGATCCTGATGATGTTTATTTTATTATTGGTCTTATTTCCATTGTTTGGGGTTTTACTAAAATTTTCCCAAATTATTTATATGGGATTCCTCTATATAGGGAGTTAGAGTTTATGATTTACCTGGAGTTAGGGATGTAGCCAATATCATTACCTTATTATCATATAGAACCAGCAGAGCTGAAAGAGCTTAAGATTCAGTTGGATGATCTGGTGGAAAAAGGTTTTTTTCTCCCTATTGTTTCACCTTGGGAAGCCCTAATGATCTTTTCCAAGAAGGAAGATGATTCAATCCAGTTGTTCATAGACTATCAGAATATGAGCCGTGTAACAGTGAAGAAAAAGTATCATTTTCCTCATGTTGATGATTTTTTTGATCAGTTAAAGGGGTAAAAGTGGTTTTCTAATATTTATCTTTAGTTGGGTTATCATCATATCAGAGTTCGAGAGTGTGATATACTGAAGATGGATTTTTTGAGAAGGTATGGACACTATGAATATCTTATTATGTTTTATTTTCTGACTAACACACTTATAGTTTTTATGTATTTGATGAATCATATATTCCATAAGTATCTTGACACTTTTGTGGTAGTGTTCATAGATGAAATTTTGGTTTGGTCGATATTCGAGCACAAACACAAGTACCATATGAGTTTTGTTTTTGAAATCCTGATAAGTCACCATTTGTATGGAAATATTTCAAAATTATCTTTATAGATTAAAGAAGTGAAGTTATTAGGGAACGTGATTTCTGAGCATGAACTATTTGTTGACGGTGATAAGGTAAATTCCAATTTTCATGGGAATATCCACAAAATGTCTTTGAGATTCAAAGATTCCTTGTTCTTTTTGGATACTATCAATGGTTCATCAAGAATTTCTTAAAGTTGGCATCACCCTTGACTACTCTTACTAGGAAAGGGGTAAAATTAATATGGGATAAAAATATTTATTCTTCTTTCAATGACTTGAAATTAATTTTAACATCAGATCCTATTTTTATCTTACCTAAGACCGGTAAGGGGTATGTGGTTTTTTCTAATGATTCTGGTGCTGGTTTGGGTTGTGTGCTCATTCAAGATGATCATTTGGTTTCTTACAGTTTCTAATCAGCTTAGAATGCATGAGAAGAATTAACTCACTTAGGATTTAGATATTTCTTTGGTTATTCATGTGCTTAAGTGTTGTAAAATTTATCTTTTTAGGGAAATTTTCACAGTCTTCTCTAACCATAAGAGACTTTGTTATATATTTTCTCAGAAATACTTGAATATCATATAGATATGATGGGTCTAATACCTTCATAAGTTTGAATTTGATATATACTACACCCTAGAGAAGGTAAATGTCTTTTCAGATGCTCTTAGTAGGAAATTACCATTGCAAGCTGTTGTAGAATTGAAGGAAGAGTGGAACCTTATGGAAATTTTTTCTTAGTTGCATCTGGATGCTCGGGAGATTGTTTCATGCATGGTTTTTACCAGCATTAAATTATCTTCATCTCTCATTGAGTCTGTTCTATAGATTCAGAAATAGGATGTTGAGTTCAGAGTAATATGAGAAATCCTATATGGTGAGGATACCATTTATAGTTGGTCTCTCTCTCTTCAGATGGTATTCTCAGTTTTGGGGATCAGTTTTTCATCCCAGCATCTTTGAGGAGTTTAGTTTTGTTTTATTATCATAGTTATTCATGGGACATTTATCCAAGCACTATAAAGATGTATTGTGATATGAGACATAAATTTTGGGGGCTGGGTATGAAGTGTGACATTGCTGATTTTTTTCCAATGTTACACCTTCCAACGGATCAAGGAGGATCATTTGAAACCTTCTAGTTTTCTTTAGCCTCTTCCAGTGTCGATTTTGAAATAGTATGAGGAATCCATGGGCTTTGTAATTAGATTACCATAGAATCCCTAAGGAAGGAATTCTATCTAGGTGGTAATTGATCAGTTGAAAAAATCATCTCATTTTATTCTGATCAAGAACAATGAAAAATTTAATGATCTGGGTAAGCTGTATGTGCAAGAAATTGTGAGGTCACATGGGGTTCCTTAAACTATTTTTTCAGATAGGTATCCTAGGTTTAATTCAAGGTTTTGGAGAAATCTCCAAGATAAAATGGGGACTCGGGTTATATTGACTACAACTTATTATCCACAGATAGATGGTCAGATGGATCATGTTATTCAGGTTCTGGAGGATATGCTTCATACTTGTATCTTGGATTTTTTTGGGTCATGGGATAGCCATCTTTGACTGATTTAGTTTTCTTATAATAATAATTATTAGTCATCAATCAGAATGGATCCTTTCATGGCTTTGTATGGTCACTTGTGCAAGTCACCTCTTTGTTGGGAAGATGTGGGAGAATATTCTTTGGTGGGACTGACTTTGGTTCAGGAGACATCTCTAAAGATTTAGGATATACATCTTCATCTGGTTACAACTTAGAGTTGTAAAAAATATTATGTGGATAAACATCTCCTTTGAAATTTTCTATAGGCGACTAGGTTTTCTTGAAAGTTTCTCCTTGGTTGGGTCATCGTAGGCTTGGAAAATAGAATAATTTGGCTCTAAGATATGTTGGACTATTTTAGGTCATTGAGTGTCTTGGGCAGGTTTCTTATCGGTTGACATAATTAGATTGGTTGATAGCCATTCATGATTATTTACACATATTGCAACTCTATAAATACCATCCTGATCCCTCTCACATTCTGAGTTACAAAGAGATAGAGTTAGAGCCAGATGTTTTTTTATAGAATATCTAGAATAGATCATGGAATCTCAAGTGAAAATCTTGCATGAGAAGTATATGCCATTGGTTAGAGTGTTATGGAGATAGGTATCATATTCTCATGAGACTTTGGAGCATGAGTCTTTGATGAGGGAGTAGTGGCCTCACCTCTTTACCAGACTTTATTATTCCTCATAACTTCTCAGGGATGGAAAGTCTTATGTTGGGAAGTTTATAACATCTCGTTACCTACTTTCAGGTGATTCCCTTCTCTCTTCTTGTTTTCTTCTTTAATTAGGTATGTATTGGGACTCTCAGGGATGGATACCATTTTATGTGAAAAATGACTTAATGTTTAGGGATGGATGTTTTTTTTAAATTAATGGAATCCAGGTATAAACGTGTAATGGATTTGTGAGGTTCTCCCCAGGTCCATAAAACGACTGTGTTGGTTTTGTGTTTTAGTGTAAGAATATATAGTTTTCATAGTTTTTAGGAGAAATACACACCATGTAATGGGAATACATGACATGTAAGTTCTGCATGATAGATAATGTGAAACCGATGTACAATGTAAAGTGAGTACATGCCGTGTATAGATTAAAATCCATTTAATAATAAAAGATCAGTTTTATTAAAAAGGTTATGGGTATTTTGGAATATCTGAGTCCCGAGGATTAGACTACATGTAAAGGGATTACACGTTGTGTAAATGTTGTAGACAAGCCATTAGGGTGCTGCATCAGTTGAATTTTATTTCATTCTTACACATCTCCTTTGGATCTCGACCTAGAAGGCTTCTCCAGTGATTTTTGGAGTCTCTGTTTAATCTAGAATGATTTGTTTGGTGATGGATAATTGTTGAATTTGGTTTTCATCTCTCTAACTGAGTGATACTTTTTGCTTATTCTTTTCATCGATCACAATAGTGTCATTACACTGCGTTATCAGATCTGTTGACATGTGGTGATGTTTCTCCTTATTTCCTTCTAGATCCATGGTGGGATCATTTTTTGGGGGCTTTTCCTTTGTTTTTTGTGGTGAGGTGGGTGTGTTTTATTAATTTATATATTATTTCATCTTATTTTCCAACCCTTTTGTTAAATTTTATCCATTATAAGCTAAGTATATTTATTCTAGTGCCTCTGTTTTTATTTTTGAATCCTTTCTTGTGGTGGGTTCCTTTGTGGGCATGTGCAACCCTGAGTTTTGAGGTAGGTGGTTCCATCTCTAGCCTATGTTGGTGAAATAAATTTATCTTATTTTGATAAATTTTTTATTAAATTAAATGGCATCATAAGATTAATTTTATTTGTGTGTGTGGAACTGTGTTTTTATAAAAACATGTTTTCCCCTGGTTTTGGTAAATAAAAAAGGGTTTTTTCAAAGAAATGTGAAATAGTTTTCAAATCATGAAATGATGAAATAGATTGATGTAATGATTTGTAAAATATAGAACATGGGAAGCCTTGGGTACTTAGGTAGAAGGTATAGTATTAGGTCTTTTCCATTTTGGGGGGATTTTCTCATGGGGGTTGTCTTTACTCCCTAGGCCCATAGTTCTAGGGACTTGTTAGACCTGTTGGGGGGTTCACTTGTTGGGGTATTCTTATACCCTCTAGAATCAATTCATATGTCTAGTTTCTTGATGTGTACATGGTTGTTTATGTTAGGTACAAGTGTCCTCGCTATCATGACCTAGTGTGATCCTTGGTGTGTTGTTACCTATGCTTCTTGGCTAATTTGGGATACTTTTGGTTTATACTATTTTGTTGCACTTACATGTATTTTGATATGATATGTAATGCATGATTTTTTTGACATGATATATCCAATGAGATATTTGGATATGAATTTCTTTTAAATTGATTTACCTACTTTATTTGGAAATGTGTAAAAGGAGAAAATTAAATTATTTTTCAATGCTTTTGATATGAAAACTGTTAAACTATTATCATTGTTTGTTTTATTTAAAGTTGATCATTCTTGGATTATTGCTTAGAGAATTTATATGGAACACCTGAGTGAGACACTATTGATCCTATTAGATCACACCATGAGTATATATTTGGTGTTGCGTAGACCTGGTCATGTCTTTCGATGTAGGGAAATGTAAGGTGTCACAGTGAGGTGGAGAAGTTTTCTATCAGATAGGATGGGTAGCTGGTGGTGAGATGGTGGGAGTCTTCCCATGTTATCACATGGAGTAGTTGGTTTTTCTATTTTAGTATTCCTTTATGGTTGGACCTATACTTGGAGATTGTTTCTACTCTTGATTTTTTTGTTTTCTGCTGTTTTTTTCCTATTATGGCATATATCTCTATCTTTTCCATTGTTGTATCTATTATATATATATATTCTATTTAATTACTTCATGTTGTGTGAAATTATTCCCTATGGTTATTTTTTTATTCTCGGGTGCTAGTCAACAGCTCGTTAGGATCGGTAACACCCTTCGGGTATTTGGCGGGTTGGGTTGGGTGCCAGTTTGAGAGGGTATTTGGGTTGGTTCATTACACACCACACCGAGGGAAAATCATCTATTGAGGGGAAAAATAAACCCAATTGAAAGTACCACACACTTTTTAGCACATAGAAAATGAGGTAGAAAAAATTAAGTTGGAGGAAGATAAATTAATCTATTAATATTATGAGGATCCCATTCCTTATCTCATGGCATGCAACAAATTATGGCGATGCATGATACATGGGAGAGTGTCGTCGACCCTATGTGTGACCTTATCATCATGTCAAATTCTCTCTATTAGTCTTACAATTCCAAATTTTTAATATTATTATCTCACCTTAAAATAGAAATATACGACCGAATGGATCATACCACTGCGATCTATGTGGAATATCACTCAAAATAGGATATTTATTTATTAAAAACATACATCATATGAAAAATAAAAATTTCATCATAACATATATGATAAATGTTATTTAACAAGACTCAATGTGTATATCATGAGCTAGAATTATGTATCACATTATGGTATTAATTTTTTTATCTCAATATGTCAATCGTGATGCCATTGGCGGTTTATCAATCTAACATTATTATGAGAAGTTATAACCAATTAAATAATTAATAATAAAAATATTATTATTAATAATAATATTAAAACTATTATTATTATTATTATTATTATTATAAAATTAGTATATGATAATGGCTGGGGGATGAATTCATACAGTCTCCCCCCCTGATCACCTAGCACACCGATCTCCTCCCTTGGCCATCTCACTTAATTATCATTTTAATTTTTAATCTTTATTCTTAATTTTTTATTTCATATTGTTCAAACATGGGGAGGGGGGATTATCCACCCTTTCCTCCTACAATGTTTTTACCATGGAGGCCCTTGTGGTTTTTCTTGGACCAAAAATGATTGTCTCGTGGGTGGGGAGATAATTATGAGATAAAATAAATTTCAAAAATTTATAAATAAATGACAACAGATATAATGTTGAAAACCCCCTAAAATTAATGGGGTAAAAAACATGGGAAAATAGAAGGATCACTGCATGTAAAAGTGGGAACACATTCCCTCACAATTAAAGAGAATATTTCTCTTGAATAATGGATAAATAAACCTCACAAAATACCATGCACAAATAATGATGGGAGAAGATCTGTTGAAGTTGGTGATGAAAAATTAGGGGAATTTGTTTCCTTTTATAGGTAAGCCTCACCCCTTCCTGCCTTCCTACACTAGATGGATGGAGGGGTTTGGTCACCCACCACACAACCATGATTTCCCTCCCTTCACAAATGAAGGGGGTAGGCACCATCCATGGATATAAAAAGTTGTTATCATATCTCTCACTTAGAGATTTATTGAAAACCAATCACATCACCACACATCCTTTCTATCTGCCAAAAAATGTTACTCACATCTCTACAAGGTCACTTGAGGATCTACACCATATGAACTTATGAGAGTCAATCGAATTCATTAGGAAATCTACCAGATTTTATTTAGTGTAAATTTTCTGTATATCCACACTTCCTTTATCCACTACATATTAGAAAAATTGATATTGTTCCCTAATGTAATTCATCCTAGAATAAAAATATTGATTCCTTTAAATGTTCAAGGTGCTATGAATATAAAAAAATAATCTAACCTACTCCTTTTTATGCCCAAGATCCTCCAACAACCTTATCATTAAACCAACTATTTATAAGACTGAGTAGGTATCATGTAATCTGCCTCTATTTTGGATAAAGCCACAAATAACTATAACTTTGAAATCTAACTTACAACTCCTCCTGTAAAAGTAAACACATAACTATTATTGGATTTAATTTAGTCATAATCACATGAAAATATAATTTAATATATCCTTTGATAGTAAAATATAATCCTCCATAACATAATGTAGTATCTTAGGTCTCATTGATGCATCTAAAGATCCTCCTCACTATTCTCCAATGACCATGCCTTAGATTCTCCATGTACCAAATAACTTCTCCCACTACATGGGCAATGTATATTCTAGTATGAAACCTAGAAAAAATCAAACTCCCCACTAATGATTCATAAGGTACTCAAGACATCTCCATCCTCTCTGCTTCACTACTAGAACTCATTGTAGAGGATAACTTGAAATTAATAGGAAGTGGGGTAGATAATAGCTTACATTCTTTCATGTTGAAGTGTTTTAAGACTTTCCTCATGTAATTATTTTATAATATACAAATGTTCCCTTTTTTTTCTCGGTAAATATACATCCCAAGAATCTTGTTTGCTAGTCCCAAATCCTTCATATTAGACTCCCTAGCCAACTATGCCTTCATCTCTTAGATATGATCATTGTTGGGGCCAAAAACTAACATGTCATCCTCATACAATAGAATAATGATGAAATAATTACCATCTAAACCCTTGAAATATGCACAAGGATATGAATGAAGTTTTTTGTATTCAAGGCTCAAGATATAGGAATGTATTATATTGTACCAACAACTTTGCGCCTAATTGAGACCCTACAGAGATTTTTTCAACTTCCAAAAAATGTTTTATTTTACTTTATATAAAATAAATTCTAGTTTGATTATATATATTTCTTCATAAAGATCACCATGGAAAAATAATTATTCACATCTAGATAAACTAGATGCAAAATGTTTGTAGCACACACCACCAGAACTACCTAAATAGTCATTAGTTTAATAACAAGATAAAATATTTCATTGAAACCAATACCTTCCTTCTGAGAATTTACTTTGACCATCAATATTTCATGATATATTTCTTCCTAGTCCTTTCCATCCATATTTATCTTAAAGACCCATTTATTGCAGATAACATTCTTTCCACAAATTAATGGAATAAGAACCCAAGTATTTTTCTTGTACAAGGCTTCAAGTTCCCCCCACTTCATTTTCATCCATTAGTATACATCTAGACTTTAGGTCACCTCCATAAAAAATATGTCTCTCTATATTATATCAACAAGCAGTATAAAATATTTCTCTCAATAAAATAATTTTAGTGTCATAATGGTGCTCTTTTCTCCCAGGTTGACCATCGCAGTCCAGACTCATCCAATACATGATCATCATACTTTAGTAATGACTTAGAGGAAAATGGTTCTTCCTTGGATTTTTCCTCCACCTAGATTGTTGTAGTTTATATATTCTATTTATCAATGTCTCCATCAATTGTTATTTTTTCCTTGCCTTCTACAAAAATAAATCTATACTAATGATAAGTTTGTGGATAGTGGGGTCCCAAAAACGATACCCCTTCACACCATCATATTCCAAGAAGATATATTTCCTAGATCTTGAATCCAACTTTGATCTTTACTGGTCATTAAATAGTGCATATAAAGGAATTAAAAAATTATATAACTAAGAATAGTTAGCAGGTTTACCATCCCACATATCCATCAATGTATTTATATCAATAGCCATTGAAGGAGATCAGTTGATCACATAACATGTGATATTCAATGCTTCTGCCCAAAATGTTTTGTCAATTCCTGTAATATTCAACATCACCCTTGTTCTATCCAACATGATTTTGTTCATCCAATCTACCACTACATTTTTCTAATGGGTGTATTATAACATAAACAATATCTTGATTCCTTTCCATTGAAAAAAATATCAAACTCCCCACTTTTATATTCTCCACCATTTTCTGTCCTCAAACACTTGATCTTTTTCCCAAATTCAAGTTCTTTTCTTTCTTTGAATGTTTTGAATAATTCTTAAATATCCACCTTCCTCTTGATTTTATGCACCTAACATATCATATAATAATCACTAATTAATGATACAAAGTATCTTTCTCCTCCCATGGATATAACTAGTGCTTGACAAAAGTCATAATGGGTCAAATCTAAGATCTCTTTGATTCTTTTTGTTGATTACCAAAACCTTAACCTATGTTTCTTACTCAAAACACAATGATCAAAAAAATGGTAAAGATACCTTTTTAAGACCAAGAATAAACTTTTGATAAGTAATAATCTTCAGTCCTCATTTAAACAAATGGACAAGATTCTGATTCCATGACATCATCAATGCTTCTGTCAAGGTAGTTGATGCGACAACTATCTCTACCACCTTGTACATTTCACCCATAACCACATACATGTTCTTTGAGATATTATCCACCTTAATCACCACTATAACACCCTTTAAAATTATCATCACACATTTCTCAATGTGAGTCTTTCATATGATGTTATCAAATTATCTCAAAGACAATATGTTCTTCTTCAGACCCATCATATGGCATACTCCTTGGATAGTTCATACTATTCCATCATGCACCTTCAATTTTATGGTAACAACTCCAATTATATTTAAGGTTTAATCATTCCCCACATACAAAAGTCCTTCTGGCATAGTATCATACTGATCAAACTATTCCCAGAAAAATGTCATGTGCCATGTTACTCCTGAGTTGATTATCCATGCATCGTTGAGATGTTGTCAGCCTCAAGTAGTCGTTACTAATTCATTGAGTAGTATATATCTATTCCCAAAATTACTCACCACATTTTTATCCATTTCATAATTATAGATCCCACTATAACCATGCTCCATCATCACACATGCCAGTCTTTCAACGATTTCCAATAGGCAATCCTCTCATAGTACTGCATGTATATTTATTTTCCACACAAAAAAATAATTCCTCATGAATTTATCAATCTCAAATTTCTCCACAAATTTGGAAACACCATCTGTCTTGAATCTCCACTATTTTACAATGGTTTATTTAATTATCTCAATAATTTTTTTTTGATATGAAAGATATACAATAGTCATAATCATAGAGCATACAAAAATTTACAAGAATTATTAATACCCAAAAAAGTGAATAGAACTAGGAAAGAAACATACTCTGATACCACTTTTTGAGAATAAAAATGATTTTCCTACTCGTGCGACAATAATTATAAGATAAAATAAAGTGTAGACATTTAGATAAAATGACACCAGATGTAACATGGAAAACCCACCAAAATGAAAGGGGGGAAATCATGGGAAAATGGAAGGATAACTATTGGTAAAAGTTGGTTCACACTCCCTCAAAATTATAAGTATAATATCTCTCATAATTATATATCTTGAATAATTTAGAAATAAACCTCATAAAATACCACACACAAATAATGATGGGATATGATCTGTTGAATCTGATGATGAAAAACTAAAGGAACCCATTACCTTTTATAGGAAAGCCGCACCCACTACCTTCCATCCTCCACTAGATGGTTAGTAGGGTTTGGCCACCCAACACACATCCATGATGAACCTACCTTGAAAAATTAAGGTGGACGAAACTGTCTATGAATATATATTTTTGAGAATCATTGATACTTTTATGTCATTGGATTCATAATTCATCCAGCCACCGAATCACTACAACCGCCCTCCATGACCACCCTTTCCAAGGATAAGTTGTTTTCATACCACTAAAATACCCGCAATCCATCCTGGATCTACACTGCACACATCCAAATCCACCACCTAATGATAAAATCTTTGCATATCACCCAACCAAAACACATCCATTCCTATCCAAGATGTCTCATGCCACCCTCCACCATCTGAGCTGATTGACCAAGATCCCTCACATCAACTCTCCTCATAACTTCCACCTCTCACACCACCTCCATCGACCATCCTTGAAGAAAATAGCCTCAAGTCATCTTTGTGAGAATAGAATAGAGGAAGGGAGATGGTAGACGTGAGGGGACAAGAAGAATGTAGGTGGTCAATAATTTCCTAGACTCCATGTTCATCAATTGTGAAGAATATTCATGGGAAAGGAATTTTTAGGAATAAATAAAATATAAAGAACTTCCATGAGAAACCAATGTTTTGGAATCAAAGTCAATTATTCATGAATAAAATCATGATAATAATCATTACATTAATAGTATAATATAATGATTCCTCAAGTAATCTATATATAGGGTGATAGAATAGAGAATAATTTATTACCTTGGTTTTTCATCACTCTCTAATGAAGTTCACATCCACATCCTCATTAATCGTTATTGGTGATTTCACTAAAAACTCTTTTATTCAATCTCATGTCATCCCCATATTTCCTTCAAACCTATATAGATCTTACACTATAGTGTTTATGATGGTTTCTCTAAAATTAGAGTAAGTGATGAATATAAAGAAGATAAACCCTAGGTCATAATTAAATTACTAATTAATTAATTAATAAATTAAAATTATTTATATAATTAATCAATCTATGAAAGTTTGATAAAGAAACATCAATGAAAATCCAAACTATAACACTCCTAGAATAATAAACATATTCTGAATAAAACTAGAGAATTAGTTTTCCCATCTGATGCTCCATTTAGCTGAAAAAATCATTTTATCACAATTATTCATGTGTAGGATAAAAATAATAATGTTACACTTAATATATTTTTTAGAGGCCCTGAGCTTTCAATTCCACATCGACTCAACCTAGGGGAAAACAAAACCATAAAACCCAAGGAATGTTGCGAATAAAGGAGGTTGATACATAATATATTTTCACATAGTGCCTAGAAATTTTCATCATCTGTTCCTGAAGTGTCATTGATTTAAGATTCTTTATAAGAGGAGATATTGATGCATAAGAGTAATTCAATGGAGAGGTAGTGTGAGCGATCAATCCTTTGAGGGATATTAAAGAAAACATGGTTGAATCATGAACTATTTTTTTATAATCACAATGTCTAATACATGAGACCTATGAAAATACATGGAACCTGTTGCATCGTAATGGATTTATTCATGACTGTGATTTCAAAGGGAAGTAGATAAAGTGTGAATGCTAAGAATCATGGGGGAGGTTTCACTACACAGTTAGAGTTTGATGGCCACAACATGTTCATTCACAAAGTGAAAGTAAATGTCATGTAATATGTTGGAAGAAGTCATATTTTATGACTGATATGAGGTTTCATGATATATTAGGATGAAGGTGATGAAACGTGTTGCATACGGACACATTGTGGCCATGCAAAGTTGGTGTGATGAATCTATTTTCATGCCACAATTTAATACTTAATTTCATGACATGCATATTTATAGATATTAAAAAATAAAATATTACTATATTTTTAATAATATTAAGTATGTTTGATTGGTTTTTCATTTCCACGATTTTAAGGTTTTTAGAGGTAAAATAAATTGACTTGAAGGGTGAAATGATCAATTATCCATGGGAGGATATTCTTGGGTTTTGATCCAAAGAGGTTATTGTAGTTAGGGTTTTTCTATTTTTTTTATCTTTTCCATTGTGTAATGTTAGATCTCATACTTTGGATTTTATTTCACAATTCAGGTATGTTTTCTAGTGTTATTAAATTCTTTCTTTGTTATCTTTTCTCTATTCTCACTTATATGGTTCTTGGTTTACTTGTTATCAAAGACTACTTAGTGACGAGTGGTTAAACCCATAGAAGAGAGTGGGGTAAATTAAAGAGGGTTTGTATGATATTTTTATATTCATATTTGATCATAGGATAATCTTAATTAGTAGTATTTTTTTGTGAATTAATTTATTTATGTTATTTTTTATTGAATCACTAACCTAGTGTATTTGGTAATGGGTGAAACCTAGCGCAATAGAGGTAATTAATTAATTAATAGTGAATGAATTATTCTTTTTCTTTTGTGATCTAAACTTAATACGCTTTAAATATTTTTATTATTTTAACCATGAAAATCAAGATGACAGGGTAGTATTGATAGAAATATTCCCAATTGAGTAACTATTGGGTTTGGTTATTTCGCGAGTAAAGTCGAGTTATTATTATTAGAGAAACCATTCATGTATATTGATTCCCATCTATTCATCATTTCATTTACCTTGTTATCTATATTTGATTCATTATTTTGATAGTTAAATTTAGTTTAGATTCTATTTCATAGTCCTGATAAAGCTATGAGGTCCGACAATTTTTGTAGAGTAGATGATGGGGGTTCTCTGTTCCTCATGAGATTGACCTCAGACTTCTGTTATTCTATCACTACTAAATATTCTGCTTATAACTACTCTAAAAACAGGCCTTATCCATGCAAAAAAACACTAAAAGTCAAAGCAACGTTAAAAATGTTATTCCTTTTATTAGTACTAGAAAATGAACCGATAAAGGGACCTTTATTAGTGCTAAAATGAAAGTTCTAATAAAGGACTCCTTTATCAGATATTTAGTTTTAGGTCTAATAAATTCCACACAGCTACTGTAAAACTGCAACAGCCCCTACAATATTCATATAACAACAAACCAAATAAACATAGAGGAATACAAATATACAGAAACCCTTACTGAAATACAAATATATCATTGTGCTATCATTTCAAATCAAAATTTATATACACAATTTTTACATTAATGTGATATTTATAATTAATCAAAAAAATTACAACCAATATACAAAATTGTAACTCTTATAACCAGATTTCTCTAATTATTAACCTTCATACGAAATCTTGCACCTGAAAAAAAATGTTGATCTTAGTATAAGTAAATAAAAAATAAAAAAATTATAATTTTATTTTTATATAATCCACATATGATAAATTATATTATTAATTACTCTATATATTAATTATATTATTAGTTATACTATAAATTATATTATTAAAGATTATATTTTAAATATTCTATCAATTATAAATTTTTAATTATAGTATTAATTAATTAATATACTATGAATTATTAATTACATTGCTGATTAATAAAATATATAAATTATATTGTTAATTACTAATTATATTAATTATATTATCAGTTATTAATTATCTTAATTACTTAAATAGTTATTAATAATTATATCATTAGACTAAAATGAAATTTTTATATTGAAACCATGCACATTGAGTCATATTGAACCCATCATCTATCGTATTGACATACAGTTGATTCCTACACATCACAAATGAATTATGGATAAATTTCCTAAAGTTTGAAAAAATATGATATCTTTTTCATGGTTTTGGCTATGTGACATGCGTTTTCAAATAAAATGGAGCTTTTATTTTGAAAACATGCACTATGAGTCATAGTGACCACATCGTGTGTCATATTGATGCGTTGACAATTCCTACATAGAAAAAATGAATTATGGATTTTTTTCCTAAATTTTGAAAACAATATGAGGCTGTTTTCTCATTTTTGACAATGTGACACATGTTTTAAACTAAATTGGAACTTATATATTGAAAACATGCTCTTTGAGTCATATCATCTACAACATGTGTCAGATTATTGTGTAGTCAATTATTACATTTCAAAAATAAAATATGGATTTTTTCCAAAAGTTTTAAAATAGTATTTCATGATCCCCTCCCACCAAAGATTCCCCTCCTGAGTTGGAAATGGTGAAAGGGGGATAATGACCCCTGAGTCCCACCTCCAGTAGGCCCCAGAGTGGCGACTAGCACCAAGGGTATAAGTTTTCACAATTATGGGCGGCATTACCCTTTTTATTAATTAAGATCGGGAAATAGGATGAGTCAAACACCAAAAGAAAAAGGAACAAGTAAATAAAAATAAACCCAAAACCAACCCATATGCATGTTTTATACAAAACTGAAACAAAAGTACAAGTACAAGAAAAGCTCCAAGGTACGATACCAAAAGGAAAGAAAAAACTACAACCATCAAAACTCCTTCGCCCAACTAGCAAGGTCCCGCACGGTCTCTGAAGTCCTCCTGAAGACCTGAAAGTAAACATAGGGTGAGCATACAAGTATACTCAGTAGGAAAATCTAAAGCTCTCGTGCACAGGTGGGGAGACATCCTAATGCCCCGTGAGAAAACAGAAGGAACCAAATCCTAGAAAGGAATATATCCACCCAACCTTACAAGCCACACTCACCAAATATCGAAAATCAATAGAGTAGTATAGTAATATTATCAAAGTATGGGTACCCCCCCACCACCTTCCCACTGAATACTACTCAATCCCTCACGCCTAACGCT
The DNA here is from genome assembly GCA_963277665.1 of Viscum album. Lineage (NCBI taxonomy): Eukaryota > Viridiplantae > Streptophyta > Magnoliopsida > Santalales > Viscaceae > Viscum > Viscum album. The sequence goes on along the minus strand of OY728119.1, from coordinate 178,637,659 downwards.
CTGATGCTTCCCCCTCTTATTGAGCTAGTGCCGCAACCTGTCCATACGAAGCTTGAGCTAGTGCTGCAACCTAGCCATACGAAGCTCATAGTATCCCACTGGCACTCAATCCTCGGCCATAACCACATCTCATCCCGCAGAGACCTGAGAACCATATCACATCCTCATCCAGAAGACTCTTGGGAACACATCACATCCTCATCCCGAATACTCTTGGGAAACATCTGTCATAACTTGCCCGAAGGATCTTGGGCTATAGAACCCAGAAGAGGGAGCATAGGGAAGAACAGTAACCAACCATCCTTTTGATGTTTGAGAATCTCACCCCCCGTCCCATGGGTGTTTGGCACGTAGTGCTCAACATGGGTGGGGTGCATAAAGAAACATAAAACTTATAGATTTATATAATTATATCAACCACTCAGCCCATACTAAGGCTTCTACACAAAATATCTGAGCACATGCCTCGACACTGCTTCCACGAAAGTATGCACACAATAAACAGCCCCAAACCCCATTAAGATTTTCATGTTTCAACTGTTTTAGTTTATCAGCTCCATAACTACCAAGCAACTAACAACAACCAAACTAGATCAATCGTTCATAAAATATATCCCTGCCAACCACAAATAAAGTTAGGGAAAACACAAGCAACACAATACCATTTTATTTTATCATCCAATCAATTCCATTGATTTTCTGTATTTAATCAACTACGGTGCCCCATAATTCATTAGTTAACTCTTCCACTTTTATTCATATGCACAACTCATCCCTACAGCCCTACTGCCAACCACCATAACCACAGACACATCAGAAACAATACCCGTACCAAATCATCATCCATTTGATACCTTTTACCGCAGCTCCGCTACCCATCACAAACATATCATACACGCCAACCCACAACCAAGACAACCGCAGCCCCGCTGCTCACCCGTTCCACAAAAACCCATGAAACACCCCTTCACATAATTAAACCCCAACTAGCACCCACAAAATTTATTCTTTCATTCAGTTTAACCGGGGTGATCATACAAGGGTTCCAAGTATTCATTTAATCATCCAAATTTACATGATTAACCAATTTCCACATTCCATGAAATTCCATCCACAAATAAATCTAGAAAAATAGGGAAACATTTAATTACGCAAGAAAAGGCCCCCAAAAACCATGATTTTCAGTAGGCATAAGCCTATTCAATTCAAAACATAATCAAAGGATAAGAATTGATGGAAATAAAATAACAGTATCAACAAAATTTCCCCAACCCGTTCTTTAACCAATTATTATCTTTATTTGCTGGTTCAATTGTACCTCATGAAAACAAGAGGATACCCACCCCGCATGATGCACAAAATAGAGAAAGATGAAGGTAAGTTCCCTCCCTCAAAGGTTTTTGACGAAAACCCCAACAAACAAAGAACGCACAAGAAAGTCGGGCTAATCCTCCAAGAATCCTCCTTAGATCTCTTCTCCCAACACAAACAAGACCGAATCTCATCATATTTGGCATCCACATACTTAGATCTACCCATAACGGGTGTAGATCTAAGAAACTGAGGGTAGAGAAGGAGTAGATCTAAGTAGATCTAAGAAACCAAACAAGAACGATCACATACCTCAAGAAACTGGATTTGATTTGCCAAGAGAATCCTTCCATCCATCCAACGGCCTGAAGGCCTTCAAATTTTTATTATTTTGATAAAGCCCCCTTTTAAGGGAAGAAGGGGGAAAACCCAAAAAGACTCCACAGACTTATGACAAATCACATCTGAATGAGAAAATGTAAAACCAGACTAACAACACGGAACACCCCTCCCAAGCATATATCATGATAAAACTCTCCACCATTGCAGGGATATCCGGCAAGCAAGTGTCCTGTGTCAAAGCACATGCCCGATCCGATGGCGGACGCCATACCATCTCAACAACCAAATCCGTAAAGCACTACAAAGATGAAATGTCGCCTCCAAAATGCTTGGGAGAGGTTCTCCTACCTTCGAGGGATGGTAATACCGAGTTATGGATGCTTAAGGGATTAAACGAGCAAGTTAGAGGCCAAACAGTTGAGATCCACAATTTTAGGATCTATATTTAAGTTCCCGCACGGCTTGCTCGCATGGTTAGACAAACTGCGTGCTAACCATGTGGTCGCTTCTGCCTCACCAAACACTCCTCGCACGGTTAGGCCGCACGGTTAGACAAACTGTGCACTAACCATGCATTAACCACTGCCTCCAACACCAACCTCGCATGGTTTGGACGCACGGTTTAGACAAACTGTGCGCCTCCCGTGCAAAATCTATTGCCCTTTAATTTCCGTTAAAAGTCCACCCAAACGCACCCCAAGTCACCTTATCCTCCCATAACGCCTCTAACACCGCATTTTCACAAATTAATAGGTTGTAGAGGTTCGGGCCATTACATCAGATACCTCTCAAAACATTCTCGTCCTTGAGAATCGAAACTAAACCAGGAGAAAAGAGGGGGGTCCGAACAACCACCTCAAAAGATACCTCTCAAGAGTAAACCTCATCCATCCTTCGAACGACTATGGATACACTACCACTATTCTTCCCCCCAAGTAAGCACGCAAACAATTAAGGTTAAAACTGTCTAGTCATATGGATTGGGGAGTTCTCTTCCTCCATGTCAAGATACTATCCGCTTTGGGCGGCACTGACTCACCCACACAGGTTTAGGCGCATCCACTTTAATGTGTCTTAACTAGGGATCAGGTCCTCCCCTCCCCACATTTCAGGACACTTCTTACGCGCTTGAAACACATTTCATAGTTAACCAGGTCAAGAATTACATCGTAAATAGGTACGAAACAAAACAAATAAAACTCAAAACAACTCTGGGTACTGGGCACACATCTGTACTTCCCGTTCCCAGGTACTCTCCTCAAGCCCACCATGCCTCCATAGCACACGAACAAAAGGAATGGTTCGTCCACAAAGCACCTTCTCTTCATGACCTTCGATTATGACGGGTCACTCCACGAACATTGCATCATCGCCAATATCTATCTCTCCCCAGTCGATTCCTAGAATGACATCATATGGATGCATTTATAGTAAAAGGAGATCTCTAATGGATTAGTGTGGCCCCAACATCAACTTACATCCCCGACAAAAACAAGACAAGCTGGTCTGACCTCTAACTGGCGTACTCAAAACTAGGGGTACAGAAAGTGTCTCTATGTATAGGCCCAAGGCATAGGCTAGACTAGGCGCAAAAAAGGAGTGTGAAGATCCTAAATCAAACATGGTATAGGCAAGGGTACTAAACAAGCTAATTGTACCTCAAACGACTTTTGGCCCTGCTGGAACTGCTACCTCGACGGTGTGCAACTGCCCACGCCCAACTCCTCTGCCTCTCGGCTATCGGCCACCTCCCCGAACACACCCTGGTCGAAGTCCCTAAGGAGAAACCTGAGGTCGGCCTCCTCCTATGATGTCTGCCCTCAGAAGAGTAGGAGCTCGCTGACCCTGCTGCTACTGTTGAAAGGGTCTAGCTGGAAACTGTTGCTGCTGAGGTGGGTGTTGAACCTTCCCACCACCACCGTACTGCACTCTATCTGGGAACTGATTTCAAAGGTTCCCATGGATTCCACAGATGAATCATCTCAGCCCTGGGACCAAAAGAAAAGGGCAAGGGCCAGGAGATCAGAACTGGAACTACTGAAGCCTACTTCCTGCTGGTCGAAACCTAGAGGGCCCTGATGCTGGAGGCATGCTGCTGACGGCCTTCCCCTTCGACGAGCCCAACTGGATTCCCTCTCACAATACACCTCCCAGCATGTGCATCCTTTCCACCACTTCAGCCTTCTTCTAGACCTCCAAGTATGTCGGTAAGGTGAAGGGAGTAATAGCATACTGAAGAGAAGGTCGAATTGCCTCCTCCAAACGTCTCGCCCGAGATTCCTCATCTGGAAAGAGGTCGGGATCAGAGTGAATGAGATCCTTGAACTTGATCCCCAAATCTCTCACATAAATACTCCCCTGATGGAGGGAGAGTAGTTCCTACCTCTTCTAAGCCTTCATCGTGGAAGAGAGTAATTCCGCCCGGAACTCCTTCTCGAAGTCAGCCCACATGACCTCAGCCTTCCTCTTCTCCCCAGGATAAAGAGTCCACCACTGACGTGCTTCTCCACGCATATGTATTATAGCCAGAGGAACCTAGTACTCCGTCGGAGCCCGGATCAAGATGAAGGATATCACCAGCTCCTCTAGCCAGCCCTCTATCTCCATGTTTGAGATGTTTCCCTCGTACTTCCCAAGGGTCTGCCGCTGAAAGGCTTGAAGCATCTTCTGCCACTGATCATTCTCCTCCTCTCGGTCAGCCCTTTGTCGATCAGCCAAGTCAACCTCCTAGGCCTCTATCACACACACTACTCGTGGTCGTCTCCCAAGCACCATAGCTGCAAGGTAACAAGGAATGCCTAAGCTCGAGTAGTGTAAAATATTGTTCTTAAATTTTCTTAGACTCCTTATTCATTTTAAATCCCCAAAATGCCCCAGAAACACAAGAACACAAGTCATTATGATGCATGTACCTTTCCTAGGGTCTCTACCCTGAAATCACTGTGGCCTCACTTGGTCGTTCGGTAGGTCCAGAGTCCTTACATCAGATCACGGGGGGCCCTAAAATCCCGTGTCCTAGCCGGTCTTCCCTAGCCTATTTCACACTCCAAGATCACCCGACACTGTTGCCCTACCATCCCATGCAATACTCACTGTGCCTAACTCCAGACTACATCCTATCTCTCAACCCCTACCTCTGATACCATTCTGTCACGACCCCCTCCAACCAAAGATGCCCCTCCTGAGCTAGCAATGGTGAAAGGGGGATAATGACCCCTGATTACCGCCTCCAGTAGGCCCCGGAGTGGCGACTAGCACCAAGGGTATGAGTTTTCACAATTATGGGAGGCATTACCCTTTTTATTAATTAATATCGGGAAATAGGATGAGTCAAACACCAAAAGAACAAGGAACAAGTAAATGAAAATAAACCCAAAACCAACCCATATACATGTTTTATAAAAAACTAAAACAAAAGTACAAGTACCAGAAAAGCTCCAAGGTACGATACCAAAAAGAAAGAAAAAACTACAACCAGAAAAACTACAACGCCCAACTAGCAAGGTCCCACATGGTCCCTGAAGTCCTCCTGAAGACCTGAAAGTAAACGTAGGGTGAGAATACAAGTATAATCAGTAGGAAAACCTAAAGCTCTCGTGCACAGGTGGGGAGACATCCTAATTCCCTGTGAGAAAATAGAAGGAACCAAAGCCTAGTAAGGAATCTATCCACCCAACCTTACAAGCCACACTCACCAAATATCGCAAGTCAATAGAGTAGTATAGTAATATTATCAAAGTATGAGTACTCGTCACCACCTTCCCACTGAATACTGCTCAAGACCTCATGCCTAATGATCTAATTATTCCCCCTCTTCCTGAGCTAGTGTCGCAACATGGCCATACGAAGCTCGAGATAGTGCCGCAACCTGGCCATATGAAGCTCATAGTATCCCGCCAACACTCAATCCTTGTCCATAACCATATATAATCCCACAGACACCTGGGAACCATATCACATCCTCATTCCGAAGACTCTTGGGAACACATCACATCCTCGTCCTGAAGACTCTTGGGAAACATCTGTAATAACCTGCCCAAAGGATCTAGGGCTATAGAACCTGGAAGAGGGAGCAAAGGGAAGAATAGTAACCAGCCATCCTTTGGATGTTTGAGAATCTCACCCCTATCCCACGGGTGTTCAGCACGTAGTGATCAACATGGTTGGGTTGAATAAAGAAACATAAAAAATAAAGATTTATATAATTATATCAACCACTCAACCCATCCTAAGGATTATACACAAAAGATATGAGTGCATGCCTCGACACTGCTACCAGAAAAGTATGCACACAATAAACATCCCCAAACCCCATTAATCTTTTCATGTTTCAACTGTTTTAGTTTATCAGTTCCTTAACTACCGAGCAACTAACAACAACCAAAGCAGATCAATCGTTCATAAAACATATCCCTACCAACCACAAATAAAGCTAGGGAAAACACAAGAAACACAATACCATTTTCTTTCATCAGCCAATCAATTCAATTGATTTTCCATATTTAATAAACTACCATGCCCCACAATTCATTAGTTAACTCTTCCACTTTTATTCATATGCACAACTCATCCCTGCAGCCCTGCAGCCAACCACCATAACCACAGACACATCGGAAACAATACCCGTACCACATCATCATCCCTTTGATACCTTTTACCGCAGCTCCGCTACCCATCACAACCATATCATACACGCCAACCCACAACCAAGACAACCACAACCCCACTACTCACCCATTCCACAACAACCCACAAAACACCCATTCACATAATTAAACCCCAACTAGAACCCACAAAATTTATTCTTTCATTCAGTTTAACCGAGGTGATCATATAAGGGTTCCAGGTATTCATTTAATCATCCAAATTTACATGATTGACCAATTTCCACATTCAATGAAATTTCATCCACAAAACAATCCAGAAAAATAGGGAAACATTTAATTGCACAAGAAAAGGGCCCCAACGACCGTGATTTTCATTAGGCATAAGCCTATTCAATTCACAACATAATAAAATGATTATCATTGATGAAAATAAAATAAGAATATCAACAAAATTTCCCCAACCCATTCTTTAACCAGTTATTATCTTTATTTACTGGTTCAACCATACCTCATGAAAACAAGAGGATACCCACCCTGCTTGATGCACAAAATAGAGAGAGATTAAGGTAAGTTCCCTACCTCAAAGGTTTTTGAAGAAAACCCCAACAAACAAAGAACACACAAGAAAGTCGGGATGATCCTCCAATAATCCTCCTTATATATCTTCTCCTAACACAACCAAGACCGAATCTCATCATATTTGGAATCCACACACTTAGATCTACCCATAATGAGTGTAGATCTAAGAAACCGAGAGAAGAGAAGGATTATATCTAAGTAGATCTAAGAAACCAAACAAGAACGATCACATACCTCAAGAAAACGACTTCGATTTTCCAAGAGAAGCCTTTGGATCGCCTCCAAAATGCTTGGGAGAGGTTATCCTACCTTCGAGGGAGGGTAATACCGAGTTATGGCCACTTAAGGGCTTAAAAGAGCAAGTTATAGGCCAAACAGTTGAGATCCACAATTTTAGGATCTAGATTTAAGTGCTCACACGGTTACACAAACCGTGCGGTCGCTTCTGCCTCAACAAACACTCCTCGCACGGTTAGGCCGCACGGTTAGACAAACCATGCACTAACTGTGCATTAGCCACTACCTCCAACACCAGCCTCACACAGTTTGGCCGCACGGTTTAGACAAATCGTGCACCTCCTGTGAAAAATCTATTGCCCTTTAATTTCCCTTAAAAGTCCACCCAAATGCAACCCAAGTCACCTTATCCTCCCATAACACCTCTAACACCACATTTTCACAAATTAATGGGCTGGAGAGGTATGGGTCATTACATAATAAAATTTCATTTTCTTGGTTTTGGCTATGTGATGTGTGTTTTAAATTAAAATGGAACTTCTATATTGAAATCACGCACTTTGATTCATACATGTTATATCATGTGTTTCATTGACATACGATTGATTATATAACATTACAAATGAATTATGGGTCATTTTATTAATGTTTGAAAACATCCCAAGCTCATTTTCTTGGTTTTGTCTATGTAATGCATGATTTAAACTTAAACCACACTTCTATATTGAAAACACACACTTTTGTTCATAAAGACAACACCATATGTCGAATTGGCATGTGGTTGATTCCTGCTTGTCACAAATAAATTATGGATCATTGTAATAAATTTTGAAAAAAATATGAGATCATTTTCTTAGTTTTGGATAGTGACACACATCTTAAATTAAAATGACACTTTTATATTGAAAACACACACTTAAAGTCATATCGAGAAAATCATGTGTCAGGTTAACATGTGGTCAATTCCTACATGTCACAAATAAATCATGGATCATTTTCATTAAGTTTTAAAATAATATGATCTCGTTTTATTAGTTTTGGATATGTGATTCATGTTTCAAACTAAAACAAAACTTTTATCTTGAAAACATTCACTTCAATCATATTGACCACATAGTGTGTCAAATTGATATGTGGTTGAATTCTACATTTCATAAATGAATTATGAATCATTTTCCTCAATTTTAAAAAGAATATGAGCTTGTTTGTTTGGTTTTGGATATGTGACACACATTTTAAACTATAATGGCGCTTTTATATTGAAAACATGTACTTTGAGTCATACTAACCATATCGTGTGTCAAATTTATGTGCGGTCAATTCATACATGGAAAAAATTAATTATGGATTATTATACTAAATTTTGAAAAAAAATTTATCTCATTTTCTTGGTTTTGAAAATTTTATGTGTGTTTTAAACTAAAATGGTACTTCTATATTGAAAACACACACTTCGAGTCATACCAGCCACATCATTTGTTGGATTGACCTGATACCAATTCCTACATGTTACAAATGAATGATGGATAATTTTACTAAAGTTTAAAAAAAATATTTTTTACTTATTTTTGGCTATGTGACACATGCTTTAAACTAAAATTGTACTTTTATATTGAAAACATGTACTTTGATTCATACCTTCTATATCATGTTTCATATTGATATTTGTTCAATTCTGTCATGTCATAAATTAATTATGAATCATTTTAATAATGTTTAAAAATAATCCAATCTTATTTTCTCCGTTTTTTTCCATGTGATATGCATTTTAAACTTAAATGGTAGTTTTATATTGCAAACAATCACTTATAGTCATATTGAACACATCATGTATTAGATTGATGTGCGATCAATTCTGACACATCACAAATTAATTATGGATCATTTTCCTAATTTTTGACAATAATAAAATCTTGTTTTCTCTGTTTTGGATAATGATGTGCGTTTTTAATTGAAATGGCACTTTTTTAGTGAAAACATGCACTTTGAATCATACTGATCACATCGTGTATTTGATTAATGTGTGGTTTATTCCTATACATCAAATATGAATTATGGATCATTTTTTTAATTTTTGAAAACAATATGAGCTTTTTTCTTGGTTTTGGCCATGTGAAATGTGTTTTAATATAAAATGAAACTTTTATATTAAAGATAAAAAATATAAATGATGAGTCTATGGCTATGGAATTAGATTCCCCTGAAGTTGGTAATACATCTTTAAAATTGTTGGTAAAATGATCCTTAACCCATTTCCCTATCACCATTATCTACGTTTTATCCTTGAAGTCCAATATCTCATGAGCATGAGTAGTTTTGGACATGTTATTTTCTCTGTTAGAATCTATAGAGCGTAACCCTCCATTATAATTATCCTTGAGAAAAATTCAAAAATAATATATTTGATCATTACGATACAAATTATTTACATCCCAAATGTATCTATAAGGTATTATTGTGTACTATATCACACACAAAATAGGTAATCAACTCAACTTGATGTTAGAAAACATTTTAACACCATGTACTTTTCCCACTCATCCCTAAAAAAATTTATCCATTCTTTTGAGTATGTAGACTATTACAAATCATGATAGTTTTGATAAAATATAGAAAATAATAATAATTAGAAAATATTTTAAAGGAAATTATAATTACCTTTAGAAATTACCTATTCGGGTGTGATGGTCTTTTTATGGTATATGATATCTTTCATAAATTTATAAATGTAATATCCATAATCATTATTGTTATTTTTCTTCGGACACTGCAGAAACATTGACCAAAATAAGTGAATTGTTTTGAAATATGTTTTAATAGTTAAATATTAAAATATATACCTTAACATGTTTCCATTTTAAGGAATCCATAGACTTCTTATGTTCAATCACTGACCTCATACCATGATTTAGACTATATTTATAGATCACCCCATCATAATAAAATTATCATTAAAACATAAACTGAAACATATAATTCAAATTTTATCTATAAAATTTTGATTATAGTGCATTATAAATTCACAATATACATCATGCGTGGTCATCTTGAAGGAAATCCATGCATTGGATCTAATAAATAAACATTTGGGGTATCAAAATTTATTTTTATGAGAATAAAATGATTATAAAAAAATAAAAAAATAAGTAATGAAAAAATAAAAATATATTTTATATGATTAGATTATAGACTTTCACAGTGTCGTCGTCACCGCTCTCCTTTGTGCTAGTTTTTCTTCCCAGCACCACCACCGCCACTCCCTCCCTCCCTCCCTCGCCCCCTCTCCCCCCTTGTAGTAAAGGTCCTTCTCCAGAGCTCCTCCTCTTCTCTCCTTCTTGTTCCCCTGCTCTCCTCCTGGCCTTTTTTTCTCTATCTTGACAACCACGATTCCTCTTCCCATCGACTTCATCTTCTCCGTGTTTCTTCTTATTTGGTTTCATTTTCCGCTTTCTCTCCCGTGAAGGTGCTTCAGTCTTCCTCAAATCAGTGACATCTTCTTTGGTCTCCCTCAAATCATCAGCATATGTTCTTCGGTCTTCTTCATATCGACGACATTGTCTGCTTGGGTTGCCTCGCTTCTCTTGGATGTTCCCCAGTTCTTCCACCTCATTAACGATGACTTCATTCAGAGCCCTCGGTCACTTGAACCATTTCTCTAAACCTACATTTTTCTGCTCCTATCCTGGTCATATTTTGAGTGGGGGTTACAACAGGGTTTTGGGATGAGTGGTTCGATGAGCGTCAATGTTCCAGGCACGATCTCCTCGATGTTGGCTTTGGTTTTTTTCAGTATTCTTACTCATGATATTAGTTAAGGTTTTTATGATTATTCCTATAATTTGATCTATTTGATGCTTGTTCAGTGGTGTTCCTATTTGTGGTTTGGGTTTGGTTTCAGCATTGACGAAAGGTTTCTTCTCAGCAACGGTGATGAGGACTTCTCCTCGGTGATGATGGTTTGTAATGATTTCTTTCATTGGTGATTCTGGTGGTGCTCTACGGTGATGAGGTTGGTGTTCTCAGCAATGATGGGGGTCTGTTGTGGTACAATGATCTGATGGCTTCGATGTCAGTGTGTGCATCTCAAGGCGGCGGTGATAGCGACGTGATGATGGTTTACTGCTTTTTGATTTTCTAAATTTTAAATGGTTGTTTTGGTGGTGGTATTGTCGAGTATATTGGGTTTTCATGGTATCTTTTGAATTTTGAAACTGGTTTCATTTGATGGTCAAGGCACAATGAATGGTTGTGTTTCTTTTTTTGAAATTTTTATATGTAATGGGTGTTCTACGAGGTTGTTTCTTGATGTTGGGGGAATGGTGTTGTAGGTTCCCACTTACCCTTGAAGTATATTTTTAATAAAATTAAAAAAATGGTTTGTGGAGTATTATATCATCTATTATTTTATTTTATATGACTCACTTAATGAATCTTTTTTCTTTTCAATTCTTGTCTATTCCAAATAAAGTTTTTTCCATAGAAATGATATAGGTATTAATGATTCCAAATATTGCTTCATATGGTTTTCCCTTTATATAGTAGTAATTATATTCCTGTTGAAAATATGAATATATATTAACTTTAATAAACATAATTGATCTTTTTTAATATAGATTATTAAAATGTACCTCATGTATGTATTCAAAACTGATACTCCCTATCATTCAAACTTGATGATCTCATTTATACTCTCTTGAACAACCAATTCTGTAATGATATATCCAATATTTCTTCTTCATATTAAATGTAATAAATATTTCCATCTTTTAATGTTGTATCTATATAAAATTGTAATGTTAATATATACAGTAGTGGAACCAGAGGGGTGAAGGTAATCTTGGAAGATCCTTTTGATTTCTTGGTTTATTTATTGGATTTTCCTGATCTGGACTTCTGTTTCCCCTTTGTTTTATCCATATGTAAAACCAGAACTCATTTAAGAACTTTTTCATCAATTGTTAAAGGTTTTTCATTTGAAAAATATTGTTCAGGATATACCAAATGTATATTTATAAGATTATATGATTATACTATGAAATTTACAATAGCATTATCAACCATGCTAACATCAAGATCATCAAGATGAATAGGAAACTCATCACTTGGATCCTAAGCTACTTAAATCTCCACTCTCATGTGATCTTTTGGGACTTCTTTTATTGTGTAGTATGCCTCTTGGGATATTTTACACCATACCCATTGTAAAAATGTGATGCATGGGTGTTGATAGATATAAATAACATAAAACTTATCCCTGGATAATTTTAGTAATATAATGTTTTTAGATGTTGTTTGATTCATTTTTAGGAGAAATAGTAATAAATTTTTTTATCACCTCAGGTAAGGAAAGTGGTTGAGGGGAATGGATAGACTCAAAGTTATTGGGGTCATTTGGATCTTCATGTACTGATCGTTGTTCCACTACCAGTTCACTTTGACCCTTTCATATATATTCATTCACCAAACTAGACGGAACAATAATATATTTCAATGAATCTATATTCATCAGCATTATTTTCATCATTTCATATGTATCACCTTGAGGATTTGTCTTCTAAAAATATGTTCGAGGTGACACTCCAAAACATCCACCTCTAATGGGACCGTATTGATTTGGCCTCTTCAAATATATTGAAAGTAATTGTTCTTTAGGCACAGTCAATGTCAATTGTTTTTTCTAAACCATATAAAAAACATAAAAAAATAAATGGATATTTTTATATAACACTATTATAAATTATAATAAATTACCATTATGTCATACTTATACATGATTCCAATATTGTTGTGTGTTTTCATCAACTACTTTACCCTATTTATTTATGTGGTCCTCCTTCCATAGCACATGACGTAGTATGGAAGTGTCTTTGGATTTTGATTCATCAATATGAATATAAACAAAGGAACATATGTTGTTTCATATAACATAAAAAATTTATTATATATTTAAATACATACCATTTTCTTATTAAGTGAAGTGTACCCAATCCTTGATTTATTATAGGGGTACATGGGTTTAGATACATGTTTCTTATTTTCATCACTCCTTCATTATTTCATAAATTATTTTTTTGAATAAAATTGGGTAAAATAAATATTTTCAAATAAAATATTATCGATTACCATACACCTAAAATGATTCTTCATCGTGGTGACTAATAAAATATTTTCATACTTCCTATTTAATAACGTGTTCATGCATAAATTTTGGGCGGGGGATTAATTTCCCATCAACATATCTAAGATGATACTTTGTAAAAAGTTTTTAGAAGCCTCTATGAGATTTTTTAGAGACCATTAAGATATATTTCTTATGAAAATAATCTAAAATAAATGAAACTTCAAGGGATAATGAAAATTAAATCAATTTTTCATTATATAATTTTTTGGTAAAATAAAGAAAGTATAACGTAATATTACTATAACACCCCAAGATTTTATGATATATCTCTTTTAAATTTAATATCTTTGATAACTTATGTTTCATGCAACACCATTTTTAAAACCACGATATACAATTTAAAATGTGACCGTTATAACCTAACCATTAAATTGGTGGGAATAAATAGTATTAACCCCATTATGAAATTTATATATATTATATATTTAATAAAATATTTTTTCATTCATCCAAAATAATTTTCATAGGTATAATATAAAAATAAATCCAATTTTATACATAAAATGCTATATTTTTCTTAAGGCAGTTTTACCACCTTTTAATGGTGAACTTATTTTCAAAATAAATTTTGACAATTTTATAAATTATATTGAATAAAATAACCTTCATTTTTAAAAAACATAATGTCAAAATTATCTTACAGTGAAATTTTGTTATTTTGTTGAAAATACTTATTTTCGAGTGAATAGTTTAAAATGCCAATTTTTATAAGACTGTCAATTTCATTATATTAGAAGTATATTTATAATTTTAATTTAATATAAATGTAATTTAAATACTATTTAATTGTAAAAAATCTAATTGATTTCATCATTATACCTTATTTTGGCATAATTACATTTTTGGGCTTAATGATACATTTTAAAAAACTATTTTTAGTTGCGTTTTATCAGTTTAATTTTAAATTAAATTCTACCAATTCTATGTTTTTAATTTTGAAAAATAGATTCCAAGTTTAGAATTACAAGTTAAAAATTTATTAAATAGGCTCTATTTATTTTTGGTCAATATGAGTAGTAACTTTGGTAAAAAAAAGTATTACCACAGTTAAGGGTAAATAGGGTAATTTAGCTTAAAAATAAAATGGTAAGGATTAGAGAATTACCCTAAAATTCTACCAAATTTTATTGGATAATTTATATTCACCCCTTAAAACATAAGGTTCAAATTTTATTAATTTAATGGACACTTGTCCGTGAAAATGAATTTAATATTATTTAAATTAAAGAAAATCACAGAATGTCACTTTCTTTGTTGTAAAAATATCTTATGTGTCCACATGGGAAAAAAGGTAGTTTATTTACAAATATAATTTTCAATTTTAAACTTATTAAACTTATTTTCATGATATAAATTTATTTATGATTTTTGGGGACCATTTGAATGAGGTTATGATATTTATAATGTTTTATTTAAAGAAAAGACAAAGATGTCACATTAGTATTTTAATAACTATATTATTTTTAAAATGGTGTTATTCAAAAGATATAATATACTATAGATATTATTTTGAAATCTAAAAGATTTCTCTACATTATGGTATTTTATTTTTATTTTTTAGTGAATAAATAATTACCTTTAAGAATTATACAATGATGATTTTGTAATTATTTTATTAATGAAACAATCAAATAAATGATATTCAAAATATTAAAATAAATACAATTTTTAATTAATTATGGTTTTATAATAATTATATGGATGATTATGAAATATTATGGGTTTACTAAATGTTTTTTTGAAGTTATCTTGCTTTATTGTTTTCCTTAAGGCCAAAGTAATGAATAGTGTCAAAATTGACACTAAAGATATTTTATCAAAATAAAATTTTATTAAATTATTTAAAAATTATAAAAAATATTTAAAAATAAAAATTGATTATGATTTGGTTAAAAATATAATAAGTTATTCATTTACAGTCCAATTGAAATTTTATAAGTAAAAAATTACCACCTTTTAATATTAAATAAATTATTACCATAATAAAAATTAAATTATGTTAACTAAAGTTAATAAAAATGATAATGTTTAAAGTAAACCCAAAAAATGTAAAAAATTTATTGGCTGATATCATCTAATATTCAAATTCTTGGCATTTTTTGTATTTAGATAGAAAATTAATTTAATAAAATTTAATATTTTGAGGTTTTCCAAGGGTGCCTGTAGAGACCCAAGCTTGACGTACATGTAAATTACATTACTTTTTCAGAATACTTAATACATAACAAAAACAGACACACAAGGATCATAATAGTTTAGTGTCTTTGGAAACTCAGAATATAATCTTCTAATCGTGGTGAAAGATCTTCAACATCTCCCATAAAGATCTTCCCCTTTTGTTTTCTTACCTAAAACCTTTCTTTAAATCCTGGGGAAAATAAAACATATAAAGGGTGAGATCAAATGCTCAGTAAGGGTAAGCATGGAAAAAATAAAACAAATCATATACATTTGAACTAAAAAAACATGATCATAATGTTTAAACATCAAAATCTTGAGCAATGACATAAAACATGACAGTACGTAAGGCATAGATCATAAAGAAACATTGTAACACCCCAAGTTTTTCTAAAGATAAATAGAAATGCATGGAACTTTGTTTTAAATAGGTATTTTTAATTATCCTTTGAAACATAACTTTTCTACTTCTATATTCCGAATTTCAAGAAAATGTCATCTACAATTGTGTTCAGTATGTTATTTGGAGTCTATTGGAACCAACTTGTTTTTTGGTGAATAGTAACATACCCTTATGAATAGTAATATGAATAATGATATGACCCTAATTAAAAGTAAATTTTATTATTATGGCAATAAGATAATGAGATCTTAATTAATTTTTTAATATGAAATAAAACTAATTGCGCCTTAAAATTGTTATTTTTTGAATTAACTATTCCTTTATTTAAAAAATAAATTAATAATATTTAGAAATTTATTTTTGAAAAATGGAGTTCATTTTTGAATTCTACACATCTAAAAATGGTAGGGGTAAATTTTTGGGAATTTTCTGAAATTCAAGAATTTTCGATGAATAGTGAAATACGATAAAATACTGTATAATCAAATTATCAGTAAAATTCACTATTTATGACATCATAAGTGATGCAAGGCCACTTGGTTCGAACTCACATGATATTATTACTATTTAGGGTCACTTTCATTGAGATTATTCATAGTCTTGATAAAATTATTATAATAATGATTAAAATAATCTAAAATACCTCCCCTCCTCCACTATAAATACCACCCTCACTCCCCTCTTCCTCCCACACCTCTCAAGCCCTGATCATTGTCTAATTTCTACCAAATTCCCTCCCCAATCTTCTTCCCCCTGTCTTAGATCTTCTGGTCTCACCAAAATACTAAAATCAAATCCCTTAAGGAGGATCTCAAGGAGAAGAGATCAAGAGGTAAACATCCTCTTTTATTTTCTTTATTTTCTTTCATTTTATGTTATTCTCTTCCATTACCTTTGTATTATGTTGGGATATTTCGTTAAATATTCCCCCTTAATATCCATATTTTTTTATTAATGATGAGATATTCCATTCCTCTCATCAATCTTGTTTTTATGAAATTTTAAGAGACGTCGTTAGGCTGCCGAATTTTCATGAGAAATTTCTCAAGATTTTCTTTTATTTCATGATTCCTTTTTCTTCTTTCCTCACTCCCTCTTATCCAAGAGGCATGAAATATACAGAATCATGTATATTCAGGATGTTCTCATGTTTATGTAAAATTCCTCATCAGTATTCTTCTCCTCTTCCACTTATTTAAAGAATAAAAACATTGTCCATTTGTGTCGAATTACCGACATTGTGGATGATGTATTTTCAATTTCTATTAATTATTTCAATTCTGGTCATGAAACCATTTATATGATTGAAACAGGTTATAATATATGTTTTATGACTCATATACTGTTCTGTAATTCTTTTGTACTCATGGTTCAAATTTATAAGACAAAATGAGGTTGTTATTATCAAGGAACCACTAAAATGATCTAAACAAACATCATTAATGTTTTAACTTATAAGTCATTATCATATAAAGAATAAAATTGATAAATGGTATAAATTATGGTACTAGAAATATATAAATACTACTCCATTCCAATTCTGTAGTTTCACTTCCAATCAACAAGAACCATTCATCATGAACCGATCGTGAAAATCATAAAAGAACTCACCCAAAATAATACAAGGAACAAAATACTAACAATTAAGGGGTGAAATGAGGTTATGAAATGACCATATAAGATGTTATAAACATGAAAATGTTTATTTAAAATACTAATAACATTATTTTAACCATTATACAGGAGGTTTAAACAAGTTTTAAGTATGACAAGCCTAAGGTAAGGGAATTCTTAACCCAGTTTCCATTCTTTGGGTTAACATTCTACTTCATCATTTATGAGTTATTTAAATTTTTTGTGTGATTAATTATGATTATAATATGTTTAATAATGTGTATTTATAGAGTATATACATATTTCATCCACTCTATTAAGCTCACTTCAAGTATATGGTGTTTATGAGAGACTTTTCTTTTAAAATCCTCTTTTAAAATTCTGTTTTTACAAAATTCAAAAGAAATGTTTTTATGATATTATTCATGTTTTATGATTATTTTTGGTTCTTGGGAATTGTTTATGATGAAGTTTGGGATATATATTTCCCTCCAATGCATTGGTTATGAGTAAGTTGGAGGTCGGTCGTATGGTTACTCCAAGTGTAACTGCGATGGTTACACAAAGTAAGGTAGCCGTGAGGGTTACAAATTTTAAGGTAGCCAAGATGGTTACAAGATTATGTAAGTAATGCCCCAAGATACATCTATGATTATATTTATGTTATCATGTTTGTGTGTATATTGTTTAAATCTCATGTTACACTAATTAAGTATTTATGGGTGAAAAACATGTCTTTTAAAAATGTTTTCATACGTTGTGAGTATTCGTGGACTAATGTGATTTTTCCTTCTTTTCCATAACTTGCTGAGATTTTGTGCTCATCCCAAGTTTTTAAATGATTTTTCCCAGGTTAATGGATGTGTAATACAATGAAGTAAGACATGTTAAATGTTGAATAATTGTCAAGGAGTCTTGTTTTAAGTTTTAATGTTTTATATTTTGAGAAAAATAGAAACTGCTTTTATGGTATCCACTATGTAACAATGTGTAATGTTATGAATGTTTTGTACCAATTCTATAAAGCTATAAACTTGAAAATATCCTCAATTTAAATGGAAGTTTTTTCTTGACTAAATTCAATATTATGTATGTAATAAGGTCGGGTCCTTATAGTTGGTATCAAAGGATGGTTTAGATAACTTTAGGGGTTAGGGTGATGTTAATAGAATAACATAAATGATTTTTACTCTATGTTTAATTTGAAATGTTATAGAATTTAAAGATTATCATGTTGCTTCATCTAATACATGTTTGTTCAGAATGGTTTCCCGCAGAAGGAACAGGGATGCTGAAGAGGAGAGGCACCGACAGAATGAAATCCTTCCTGATCTACAGCCCGAAATTGTAGGGATTGGAACTGAACAATTTGTGGCAGTAATGGCCCAACTAACATAGACAATAAATGGTGGTGGCATCCATGCAATAGGACCAATAGAGGTACCACAACGGAACATGATAGTGGTGGAACATTTTATGAGACAACATCCTCTTGGATTCAATGGATCTTCTGACCCAGTGGCAGCTAAAGGATGGATCAAAGCCCTTGAAAAGATATTTGATGTTATGGGATGTTCAAACAATCAAAAGGTAAGTCTTTCCATTTATTGTTTTGAAGGGGAAGCTGATTAGTGGTGGTCAACGGTAAGGAATATCATGGGTAGAGAGGATTTTGATGCCTTAGAGTGGGATGAATTTAAAATTCTTTTCCTTGAAAAATATTTTCCTAAGGTGGTGCAACTTATAATGGAGAAGCAATTCCTTGAATTGAAATAGGAGGAATATTCAGTGGTTGTGTATGATGCGAACTTCACCCTACTAGCGAGGTATGCTCCAAATCTTATTCTGGATCTCGATAGAAAAATCAACCGCTTTTACTCAGGATTGAATCCAAGGTATTGAAGGGCGTTGGCCTCTCGTGAATTCAAAAGTTATGAGAAACTTGTCCGATGTGCTAAGAGGGTAGAGATAGAGTTTTATAATGATCATGTGTATTTTGGAAACAAAGAGAAGAAGAGGTCAATTTGGCAAGCAATGGGCAAGAATCAACCAAAGAAATCTGATGGTAAGAAAATACAATTTTCAGTTTGTGAAAAGTGTAACAAGAAGCCCCTTGGGGAATGTCTTAGAAAAACTGGGAAGTGTTTTAAATGTGGTAAGTTTGGACATATGGCCTGATATTTCAATGAAAATGATACAAAGGCTAATCCTTATAAGCAAACTATAAAGTGTTTTAAATGTGGTGAGATGGGTCACTATGCAAATGTCTGCCCAAAGAGAGATCCAAATGATGAAAAGAAGCCAGACTACAAGCAGAAAGGTGTAGTGAGATCCTTTGAGACTACATCAGCAGACATCGGGCCATCCAATGAAGTTGTATCAGGTACTTTGTTTATTCACTCAGATTTTTCTAAAGTTTTGTTTGATATAGGGTCTACACATTCCTTCATCTCTGAGAAATTTTCTGTAAAATTGGAAATATCACCTCAACAAATGAGACCTAAACTTGTTGTTAAAACACCAGGGGGAAATTTTATAGAAAAGAGGAATTATAAAAATCTTTTTATTGTGGTATGTGGAAAAACTTTACCTGCAAACCTTGTTGTTTTACCCTTAGTCGAGTTTGATGTTATTCTAGGGATGGACTGGCTTTCTGATTATCATGCTAAGATTTACTATAGAGCTAAAGAAGTTGTTTTTCAGAAATAATTTCATTTTGTATACAAGAATGAACCCACACAATTGATAAAATATCAGGAAGCTGGGAAATTATTGAAAGATGTAAATGAAATTTATCATTCTCATATTGTTGAAAATAAGGGAATATTCAAATTAATTATGTGCTAGTGGTAAATGAATACCTTGATGTTTTTTTGATGAGTTACCCGGTGTCATACCTGATCGAGAAGTCGAATTCACAATTGACTTAGTTCCTGATGCTAAGAAAATTTCAAAACCCCCATATCGTATGGCTCCAATAGAACTTCTTGAATTGAAAAATCAATTGTAGGATTTTCTTGTCAAAGGCTTCATTCATCCTAGCACTTCACCATGGGGAGCCCCTGTTTTGTTTGTTAAAAATAAATATGGTTCCATGAGACTTTTCATTTATTATAGAGCTTTGAATAACATCACTGTTAAAAACAAGTATCCTTTGCCTCATATTGATGACTTGTTTGATCAGCTCCAGGGATCTCAGTATTTTTCCAAGATTGACTTGAGATCTGGATACCATCAGCTGAAGGTGAAGGAGGATGACATCCCAAAAACAGCCTTTCGTACTAGATATGGGCATTATGAAATTGTTTTTATGACGTTTGGATTAACTAATTCACCTGTTTTATTCATGAATCTTATGAATAAAGCATTTCAAGAGTTCTTGGATAAGTTTTTGGTTGTATTTATTGATGACATTATGGTATTTTCTAAAAATAAAGAGGAGCATGAAAAACATCTAAGTGTTTTTTTACAAACTTTAAAAGAAAAGAAACTATATTGAAAATTCAGCAAGTGTGATTTTTGGTTGCAACATATTTCTTTTCTTGGGAACATTATAAATAAGGATGGAATAATAGTTGATCCTACCAAAACAAAAGTAGTTGATGAATGGCCAAGACCAACAAATATTACAGAGATTCGTAGTTTTCTAGGCTTAGCAAGTTATTACCGATGGTTTGTTAAGAACTTTTCATGGTTATCTAGCCTGATAACTAAGTTAACACAAAAAGGAGTTAAATTTGTTTGGACAGAGGAATGTGATATTTGTTTTCAGGAACTGAAGAAGAGATTGGTGAATGCTCCAGTTTTGGCCTTACCTTCCCACAATGGTGAGTTTGTCATCTACAGTGATGCTTCTTTGAAGGGACTTGGTTTTGTTTTGATGCAGAATGATCAGGTAATTGCCTATGCTTCGAGACAACTTAAACCTCATGAGCTAAATTATCCCACACATGATTTGGAATTGGCAGCTGTGGTTTTTTCTTTGAAAATACGGAGGCATCATCTATACGGAACCAAATTCCAAATATATACTAACCGTAAAAGTATAAAGTATATATTCACTCAGAAGAAATTAAACATGAGGCAAATAAGATGGATAGAACTGATAAAGGATTATGACTGCATGATCAATTACCATACTGGAAAAGAAAACAAAGTAGCGGATGCCTTAAGTCGGAAACATCATGCATCATTAACCATGCTATGTTTGGAACATGATCCCTTGATTAACGATTTGATGAATTTTTGATTAGAAGTTATTGGTGCAGGGAATATATCTATTTTGTTTCAAGTTTCAGTGCAGTCTTCATTGTCAAACAGAATTAAGCATGATCAGAGGGAAGACCATAAGCTACATAAAAAGGTATAATTGGTTTAAATGGGTAAGTTTCAAGAATTTAATCTTGATAAAGATTGTTTTTTATGATTTGGAAAAAGGTTGTGTGTGCCTTGTGATTCCCAGTTGAAGAAAGAATTGTTGTGTGAATCTCATAGTTCTCCATTTTCTGTTCATCCTGGAAGTACTAAGATGTACAGAGACCTTCGAGAGTATTATTGGTGGAATGGGATGAAAAGAGATATTGTTGATTTTACAATGAAATGTTTTACATATCAGTAGGTTAAAGTAGAGATTCAGTTACCTAAGGGGATGCTTCAGCCTTTTCCAGTGCTAGAGTGGAAATTAGAGAATATATCCATGGACTTTGTGGTGGGACTACCAAAGACTTCTCGAGGTAACAATGCGATTTGGGTTATTATTGATCGGCTAACAAAGTATACACATTTTCTTTCTATTTGAGATACAATGACGTTGGATCAGATTTCTCGATTGTACCTCAAGGAGATTGTCAGGTTACATGGAGTTCCTCTTTCCATTGTGTCTGACCAAGATCCCAGGTTCACTTCTAACTTTTGGAAGGGACTTCAAAAGTCGTTAGGCACAGAGTTAAATTTCAGTACATCTTTTCATCCTCAATCAGATGGGTAGTCATAATGAATGATTCAGACTTTGGAGGATATGCTTCGAACTTGTTCAATGGACTAACATGGAAGTTGGGATCAACATCTTTCTTTAGTTGAGTTTTCTTATATTAATGGTTTTCATTCTAGTATTCAGATGGAACCTTTTGCGGCCTTGTATGGGAAGCGGTGTCGGACTCCAGCATTTTGGGATGAAGTTGGTGAAAGAAATTTTATGGGGCTAGAATTAGTTGAAGAAGTGGCTGAGAAATTGAGGATGATCCAGCAACACATGATGATAGCTCAGAGCAGGCATAAATGTTATGCAGATAACAGAAGGAAAGACTTCTCTTTCGAGGTAGGTGACTATGTTTTCCTTAAAATCTCTCCTTGGAAAAGTGTGATACGTTTCGGTAAGAAAGGGAAACTAAGTCCATGGTTCATTGGTCCTTTTGAAATCTTGGAGAAAGTTGGAATAGTTGCATACCGCGTAGCTTTACCTCCGAGTTTGTTTCAGGTACATAATGTTTTTCATGTTTCGATGTTGAGAAAGTATGTGCCAGATTCGTCACATGTCTTGAACCCAGAAGCAGTTCAGCTGGAAGAGAACCTTTCTTATGAAGAGAAACAAGTTCAGATTCTTGATTAAAGGGAACAAGTATTGCGGAATAAGGTAATCCACCTGGTAAAGGTTTTGTGGAGAAACCACATGGTTGAAGAAGCAACATGGGAGTCTGAAAATGCTATGAGGGAAAAGTACCCTCTATTGTTTAATAAGTAAATAAAATTGTGAGGATGCAATTTCAAGAAGGTGGGGATAATGTAACACCCCAAGTTTTTCTAAAGATAAATAGAAATGCACGGAACTTTTTTTTAAATAGATATTTTTAATTAGCCTTTAAAACATAACTTTTCTACTTCTATATTCTGAATTTCAAGAAACTATCATCTAAAATTGTGTTCAATATGTTATTTGGAGTCTATTGGAACCAACTTGTTTTTTTGGTGAATAGTAACATACCCTTATGAATAGTGACATGACCCTAATGAATAGTAAACTTTATTATTATGGAAATAATATAATGAGATCTTAATTAATTTTTTAATATGAAATAAAACTAATTATGCCTTAAAATTGTTATTTTTCGAATTAATTATGCCTTTATTTAAAAATTAAATTAATAATATTTAGAAAATTATTTTTGAAAAATGGAGTTCATTTTTGAATTTTACACATTGAAAAATGGTAGGGGTAAATTTTTGGGAATTTTCTAAAATTCAAGAATTTTCGGTGAATAGTGAAATACGATAAAATACCGTATAATCAAATTATCAGTAAAATTCACTATTTATGACATCATAAGTGATGCAAGGCCACTTGGTTCGAACTCACATGATATTATTACTATTTAGGGTCACTTTCATTGATATTATTCATATTATTGATAAAATTATTATAATAATGATTAAAATAATCTAAAATACCTCCCCTCCTCCACTATAAATACCACCCTCACTCCCCTCTTCCTCCCACACCTCTCAAGCCTTGATCATTGTCTAATTTCTACCAAATTGCCTCCCCAATCTTCTTTCCCACTTCCTAGAGCTACTGGTCTCACCAAAAGACCAAAATCAAACCCCTTAAGGAGGATCTCAAGAAGAAGAGATCAAGAGGTAAACATCCTCTTTTATTTTCTTTATTTTCTTTCATTTTATGTTATTCTCTTCCAGTCCATTTGTCTTGTGTTGAGATATTTTATTAAATATTCCCCCTTACTGTCCATATGTTTTATAAATGATGAGATATTCCATTCATCTCATCAATCTTTTTTTTATTAAATTTTAAGAGACGCCGTTAGGCTGCCGAATTTTCGTGAGAAATTTCTCAAGATTTTCTTTTATTTCATGATTACTTTTTCTTCTTTCCTCATTACGTCTTATCCAAGAGGCATGAAATCTCCAGAATCATGTATATTCAGTATGTTCTCATGTTTATGGAAAATTCCTCATAATTATTCTTCTCCTCTTCCACTTATTTAAAGAATAAAAACATTGTCCATTTGTGTCGAATTACGGACATCGTGGACGATGTATTTTCAATTTCCATTAATTATTTCAAGTCTGGTCATGAAACCATTTATATGTTTGAACCAGGTTATAATATATTTTTTATGACTTATATATGGTTCTGTAATTATTTTTTACTCATGGTTCTAATTTATAAGACAAAATGAGTTTGTTATTATCAAAGAACCACTAAAATGATCTAAATGAACATCATTAATGTTTTAACTTATAAGTCATTCTCATATAAAGAATCAAAGTGATAAATGGTATAAATTATGGTACTTAAATTTTTTAAATTCTACTCCATTCCAATTCTGCAGTTTCACTTCCAATCAACAAGAATGATTCATCATGAACCGATCATGAAAATCATAAAAGAACTCACCCAAAATAATGCAAGGAACAAAATACTAACAATTAAGGGGTGAAATGAGGTTATTAAATGACCATATAAGATGTTATAAACATTAAAATGTTTCTGTAAAATACTAATAAAACTATTTTAACCATTATACAGTAGGTTTAAACAAGTTTGAAGTAAGACGATCCTAAGGTAAGGGAATTCTTAACCCGATTTCCATTCTTTGGGTTAACAATCTACTTCATCATTTATGAGGTATTTAAATTGTTTGTGTGATGAATTATTATTATAATATGCTTAATAATGTGTATTTATAGAGTATATACATATTTCATCCACTCTATTAAGTCTCACTTTAAGTATATGATGTTTATGAGGGACTTTTCTTCTAAAATCCTCTTTTAAAATTCTGCTTTTACAAAATTCAAAAGCAATGTTTTTATGCTATTATTCATGTTGTATGATTATGTTTTGGTTCTTGGGAATTGTTTATGATGAAGTTTGGGACCTATATTTCCCTCAAATTCATTGGTTATGAGTAAGTTGGAGGTCGTCCGTATGGTTACTCCAAGTGTAACTGTGATGGTTACACAAAGTAAGGTAGCCGTGAGGGTTACAAATTTTAAGGTGGCCAAGATGGTTACAAGATTATGTATGCAATTCCCCAAGATAAATCTATGATTATATTTATGTTCTCATGTTTTTGTGGATCTTGTGTAAATCTCATGTTACACAAAGTATTTATGGGTGAAAATCATGTCTTTTAAAAAAGTTTTCATACGTTATGAGTATTCATGGACTAATGTGATTTTTCCTTCTTTTCCATCCCTTGTTGAGATTTTTTGCTCATCCAAAGTTTTTAAATGATTTTTCAAAGGTCAATGGATGTGTAATACAAGAAATGAAGACACGTTAAATGTTAAAGAATTGTCAAGGAGTCTTGTTTTAAGTTTTAATGTTTTATATTTTGAGAAAAATGGAAACTGTTTTTATGGTATCCACTATGTAACAATGTGTAATGTTATGAATTTTTTGTACGAATTATCTAAAGCTCTAAACTTGAAAAGATCATAAATGTAAAAGGAAGTTTTTTCTTGAATAAATTCAATATTATGTATGTAATAAGGCTGGGTCCTTATAAACATCAATCATGATAAAATAGCATGAGAATAAAGCATGTAATTGTGGAAACCATTAAGCACATGTTATGATTTCCATAGTAGCCAAGGAATTTCTGCCAAGACCATCTTAGTAGACAAAGTCCCTTTACCAATTGAGTTCACTCCTCATTCTAGTCCTGTATCACTGAACTATATTAACTTTCTGTTCCAGCCATGTCTATCTCACGAGATATAAATCTTTACCCAATTCATTGGAGGGAGATATAGGTCCCACCCATCTCATAATGAAATCATTCTTACTTGTGCCACAAAATAAACATAAAACATTCATCATAACCCAAATAATAAAATGGGTGTCATAAACATCATCATGTCATCACATAATCCATATAAAACAAATAGATATCATTTCACCATAAGAAAAATTACACCATGTAAATAATATAGACATTATAATTGAAGCATAAACATGCTAAATAATGTCATCTTAGATGGAAAATAGTTTTGATAAAACACTTGAAATGGATTCTTGAGGAAAATATTTCTTCTTCTTCAAAATCATTTTTATTTTCACAAAATGCCATGAAATTTTAAAATAAAATGATTTTATTGAAAATAGTCATGAAATCTTGTAGATTAAGCTTCATGAAAATAAGGTGTTATAAAACCGTAAAAATACGTTCATGCCGTATAAGTTTAAAAAAACATTTTTCTCATACTTTTGTCGGAAAAGTCAAAAAGTTCCTCATGTGGTAAAAAAAGTAAGATTCCTTTCATAACTGGTGGGAAATTTCAAAAATAGGTAAAGGAATTTAAAAATACATGAAAACATTTTTAGAAAACATGGGCATGGATGATAACAATAACCCTAAATACTTACGAATAAATAATCTCGGATAAAAACTAGATTGGAAAAGTTATCCCTTACCTTATGTCCGATATGCTTCGTATGTATCTGAACCTCCTGTATAATGATATAAATAATGTCATTGAATTATTATAGAATCATATTCATTATTATGATATCATATATGGTTCACTTATGACTTTATTTTAGCCGTTATTTTGTAAATTCCATGTTAAAGCATCGTTTTGGGTAAAATCGTTTTATTTATCGTACGTGTTTCGACTTGTTGTTCTTGATATTATTACCTATATACTGATTTAATTAATTCCAGAATGTAAAAAATTATTTATATATAATATATATCATCATATAAATATATATGATAGATCGATAAATGGAATGAAATACACCGTTCATGGAGACGGTAGGCCGTACGTACGCATGAACGCTGTTTTCGTTTCCTTATTGAATTGAATGGAATTAAGTAAATGAAACATATATGTAAATAAATCCAGTATCATTATTATGTAATATAAGTCATGATTATTTATTATATATACACTTTATAACCATACTTGAATGGTTAATCATGGAAAATGAATCTCATCGTGTTCGTGGAGACGGTAGTCCGTACGTACCCACGCACGGTGATTTCATTTTTCGTAGGATGGATAGAAGGTTAAATGGGGTTGTTTCATATTTATAATATCATATCAGTATATGAGTGATACTGATGTTATAACTTTATAATTAAACAACTAAATAAGAGGAAGTAGAATAAGGAAGAAACTTGAAAGAATCGGTAGAGGCGATTACCTCTTCCTCGATGTGCCTCTTTTAAACTTCCACTTAAGGGACTGGAGTTGGTCTTTTGAGAAGACCAGAACCTCTACTATGTTTCTAGGGATGTTTCAAAGGGAAATGGGCAGGGGTTGTCTGAGCTTGAAGGCTCAAAGTTGTGTAAAGAGAAGAGGGAGGAGGTTCCCTTTTATAATGGAGGAGATGGATACCTTTTGAAAGTGTGAAAATATTAATTTATTATAAACTTATCTTCGGTTTCAAAAGGTCCAAAAATCATTAAAGATAAATATAAGATGACTAATGTTCTAAATAAAATCATCCAATCAGAATTGGACATGTTTTGGATAATATTTTAATCATTATAATCTTATTTATTTAAATAATTTATTAATGAGGTAAATACTGCATCATTATTGTGTCTTAAATAATTTCATTTATTTGATGTCTAAAAATTATAAAAAAATACCATCATGTAGGAAATATTTTTATCTTTCCAATGAAAATTTATAGTTGAAAATATAATTTATATAAATCCTTGTAAAAATTAATTACTAAAAGATTTTTGTTAATTTCAATTTTGTCTTTACATTAAATTAATTAATCCAAATTGTCATTATCACTACCAAGTGGCTCAATGGGGTCACAAAATCTACCCAAGGATGCCCATGGTCGGACACTAATCATCCAATAAGGTTAGGATAAGTGTTAAGGTAATTTTGAATTATTATAATATTTTTTAACCTTGAATTACCATATTTACCTTTAACCGTAGTAAATAAAAGTCAAAAGTTACTATTCACAAAAAATTATTTTCATCTTATTGATCCAAATTTTACTTCTTGATAACAACCATGTATGTTGGATTTTTGAAATTCAATTCACAGTAGTGGTAAAATTTCATTTAAATGAAAGAGTTAGTTTTTTAACTACCACTAAGTGGTTTCACTATTCATCAAAAATTGAAGTTTTTCAGAAAAATACCAAAAATTCAGCCTAAGATATATTTGATATTCCGAATTCAAAAATGATGTCTATTTTTCCAAATTCAAAACATAAAAGTGGCATTAATTAATTTTAAAATTAATTCCCGTTATCAAAACAAATAGCGTGTTTTTAAGAAACAATAACTATCAAAAGATCGACACTTGTTTATGTCCAATTTCAAAGTGAAATTAATTCCAATGACCAACATTGGATTAAATGGTAAAAATATATTCTAATTAAACTTTAAAACCAATTAAAAATATAATCTAACTATATAAATTATTGCGATGAAAAAAATTTGTTTTTAATTAAAATATAGCGTGTTTTTACTATTCATTAAAATATGAAAGTTATCAGAATAATATGAAACATTTATCCAAATTAAATTTTTATATCCTGATTCCAAGGAAGAATTTTATTTTGTAAAATTTAACTTATAAAAATGTCAAAAACTAGATTTAAAGTGGGTGCGCCATCAAAAGGCGGAAAAACTGCATTTTTTGAAAAATACTTATTTTACCCGAAAAATTTATTTTGTTCTCATACCATGTTCTAGAAAATGTGTAAGATGAATAATAATTTTATAAAATTCAAAATTTAGCTGATACTATTCATAACGGCTAGTTCATAATAATATTATAACCATATATCATTGTTTAGTGAAACCCGATATTGCGTACAACACATGCTATTGAGGAAGGTCGTGATTGTGTGTAATGAAAGCCAAGTGAGGGTTGTGTTTAATGAAAGACTCCTTTTTTGTTGCGTATAACAGAATCCCACCATATTTCATTTATACATTGAATATATATATATATATATACACTCAATGTTGCGTAGAATAACTACTATCAAACAAACTTGAAATTGTGTGTAACACGATCCAAGATTAGTGTTGTGTATACTGCAAGCTAATATGATGTTACGTATAGCGCAAGATAATCTTGGTTTAGCATATAACAGAATATATGAAAGAAATTAAAAAGAATATATCTTATAAAATTTTGGGGTGTTACATTCTACCCCCCTTAAAATGAATTTCGTCCTTGAAATTCGTCAGAGTTATAAATGGTTTATTACTTGAGAGTTTCTTTCATAGAAACCCACATCGTAAAAAGGAATACTAAAACTTACTTTTAAAAATGAACTTTAGAAACAAAAAAGATACCCAAATTAACTCATCACTTGGGTTCCCACATAGAAGATCATAGGTGAAAAATATGGATATGGAAGAGAAATCTAACCATCAAGTTCTGATGGAGAGTGGTAGAGAACATGGCTAGGAAAAAGCTAATAACCACAAAACCATAAATCTGTGATGATCTAAGGTACCATATGATTCATCAGATATGAGATCACCAGGACAACATTTTTGGTTTTCAATATCATTTCCCTAAAGTTAAAAATTTTGAATTAGAAGAAATACTTACTTGATTTTGGTACAATCTCTCTATTGTTTGTGCCTTGAACAATTTCCACTTCATCTCTTAAAGAAATGAAGTTGAATTTTTCTTCTGTGATGTGTTAGCAGATCATGCGATAGAATTATAGGTCATTCCATCTATCTCAATCATTAGGTTAACAAAAGTTATATACATAAGTGAATCTATGGTGAGATTAGTCGTATATGGTTCCTAAAATGGACTTATACTTCATCTATCATACCGCTTAATAAAATAAAACTAGTTTCTACTAACCAGGGACTTTATGTAGGCCAGTGGTAGGTGATAAAGGTCTTTCGCACTTCGGTTGTGGGTTCGATTCCCACAGCCTTGTCCGACACGACGGGTTTTCACCCGTTCTGTAGGTTGTGACTTTTTCAAAAAGGACACTATTATAACATTCCAGAATTAATATCGAAAAAAATATTTATATACTTACAAAATACTATCTGATGTCAAACATAATCCATTCCAATCTTTAGGCTTATCCAAAATATATATGTCCAATCTCATAGTATAAAGAAAATGATTACTTGAAAGGTCACATAACAAGCATGTGAATACCATCATTTATCCCCCATATATCATAAGATATATCTTGTAGGTCACATTCCAAACATGTGAATACCTTAATCCTGTATTCTTTTGAAACATGAATTACCATAGAACCTTAGTGAAAACATGAATGCTGTCAAAAATTAACTCTTTCCACATACCAAAATCCCAAAAATTCTATATACTCAATCCATGATATCACATTTTCCTTATATCATTCATGAGATCATTAATACTATCAAACATCTCATTATCTCCTAATCCCTTCATTATGTTCATATCATCTACTTTCTAAAAATATTTCAATCCCTTATCATGGTTACCGGTACCGCATTCTTATAGAAAACCACAATGGACCAATACACAGATATTTCAATATACTATAAAAGTACCTCAACAACATTATTCTTTAATTATAATACATAATCCCTTCAATCCATCCTATTCAATTATTGGCATGGAATAGGTCCTTCCTCTATTTAGAAGTAGCTTCTTAGGTCAGGTAATTGAGTTGGGTAATGCCCAAGTTCTCCACAGATAAGACATTGGACTCCAAAACAGTCTGTCACTCTATGACGCTTTTCTCCACATAGATAACATCTTCCCCTCCATTTGATGTATTCCTCAAGGTTCTTATTCCCTTCTTTATAAATATCAATCTTTCTTTCTCTATGCTCCTCACCATGCGAACATGCATAAAATTCCATCTTCCTCTTATTTGATGACTTAGGAATACAACTAAAGTTTACCTTGTTAGTCATATATCGAGATGACTGATTCGGCATAATCAAAATATCTTTCTCTCCAGGAATTAAATAATTTAGTTGAACATAGTCACCAATTTTTCCATTGGAATCAATGTCAACTGAATTCCTTCTCGCTCCCTCTATTGACTAAAACCAGAAACCACAGTGTAAGAAACAGTTAAAATAACAAGGAACCACATAATCATAAAAAGTCACTTATGGGATGTCTTACTTATAAAAAATTCTTTAATCCATGACACCTTAGGTTTACCCTAGGTTATTCATGATCATCAACATAATTCTAGGACTCTAACCTATACGTATACTTAACCTTAGGGACATCCCTAGACATACCTTAGAAATATCTCCAGGGATCTCACTAAAGTTTTTGCATCCTAGTTTCCAAAGGTTAACTAAACCTTTCCTCTGATACCAAATGTATAGACCCAAGCTTGACGTACATGTAAATTACATTAATTTTTCGAAATACTTAATATATAACAAAAACAGACACACAAGGACCGTAATAGTTTAGTGTCTTTGGAAACTCGGAATATAATCTTCTAATCGTGGTGAAAGATCTTCAACATCCCCCATAAAGATCTTCCCCTTCTTTTTTCTTACCTAAAACCTTTCTTTAAATCCCGGGGAAAAGAAAAAATATAAAGGGTGAGATTAAATGCTCAGTACGGGTAAGCATGGAGAAAATAAAACAAATCATATACATTTTAACTAAAAAAACATGATCATAATATTTAAACATCAAAATCTTGAGCAATGACATAAAACATGGTAGTACGTAAGGCATAGATCATAAAGAAACATCAATCATGATAAAATATCATGGTAATAAATCATGTAATTGTGGAAACCATTAAGCATGTGTTATGATTTCCATAGTAGCCAAGGCATTGCTGCCAAGACCATCTTAGTGGACAAAGTCCCTTTCTGAATCAAGTTCACTCCTCGTTCCAGTCCTGTATCACTGAACCGGATTAACTTTCCATTCCATAAATGTCTATCTCATGAGATATAAATCTTTACCCAATTCATTGGAGGGAGATATAGTTCCCACCCATCTCATAATGAAATCATTCTTACTTGTGCCACAAAATAAACATAAAACATTCATCATAACCCAAAGAATAAAATGGGTGTCATAAAACTCATCCCATCATCACATAATCTATATAAAACAAATGGATATCATTTCACCATAAGAAAAATTACACCATGTAAATAATAGAGACATTATACTTGAAACATAAACATGATAAATAATTTCATCTTAGATGGAAAATAGTTGTGATAAAACACTTGAAATGAATTCTTGAGGAAAATATCCTTTCTTCATCAAAATAATTTTATTTTCACAAAATTCCATGAAATTTTAAAAGAAAAGGATTTTGTTGAAAATAGTCATGAAATCTTGTAGAGTAAGCTTCATGAAAATCAGGTGTTATAAAACCATAAAAATCCGTTCATGCCGTATAAGTTAAAAAAACATTCTTCTCGTACTTTTGTCGGAAAAGTCAAAAAGTTCCTCGTGTGGTAAAAAAAGTAAGATTCCTTTCATAACATGTGGTAAATTTTAAAAATGGGTAAAAGGAATTTAAAAATACATGAAAACATTTTTAGAAAACATGGGCAAGGATGATAACAATAACCCCAAATACTTACGAATAAACAATCTCGGATAAAAACGAGATTGGAAAAGTTATCCCTTACCTTATGTCTGATATGCTTCGTATGTATCCGAACCTCCTGTATAATGATATAAATAATTTCATTGAATTATTACAGAATCATATTCATTATTATGATATCATATATGGTTCACTTATGACTTTATATTACCCGTTCTTTTGTAAATTCCATGTTAAAGTAGCGTTTTGGGTAAAATCATTTTATTTATCGTACGTGTTTCGACTTGTTGTTCTTGATATTATTACTTATATACTGATTTACTTAATTCCAGAATGTAAAACATGATTTATATATAATATATATTCAGCATATAAATATATATGATAGATCGATAAATGGAATGAAATACCCTGTTCATGGAGACGGTAGGCCGTACGTACGCATGAACGCTGTTTTCATTTCCTTATTGAATTAAATGGAATTAAGTAAATGAAACATATATGTAAATAAATCCTGTTTCATTATTATGTAATATAATTCATTATTATTTATTATATATACACTTTATAACCATACTTGAATGGTTAATCATGGAAAATGAATCTCATCGCGTTCGTGGAGACGGTAGTTCGTACGTACGCGCGCGCGATGATTTCATTTTCTGTAGGATGGATAGAAGGTGAAATGGGGTTTTTTTATATTTATAATATCATATCAGTATATTATTGATACTTATTTTATTAATTTATAATGAAACAACTAAATAAGAGGAAGTAGAAGAAAGAAGAAACTTGAAAGAATCGGTAGAAGAGATTACCTCTTCCTCGACATGCCTCTTTTAAACTTCCACTTAAGGGACTAGAGTTGGTCTTTTGAGAAGACCAGAACCTATAATATGTTTCTAGTGATGTTGATAAAGGAAATGGGTGGGGTTTGGATGATCTTGAGGGCTCACGGTTGTGTAAAGATAAGAGGGGGGAGGTGCCCTTTTATAAGGGAGGAGAGGGGCACCTTTGGCCAGTGTGAAAATATTATTTTATCATAAACTTATCTTCAGTTTCAAAAGGTCCAAAAATCATTAAAGATGAAGATAAGATGACTCATGGTCTAAAAAAAATCATCCAATAATAATTGTACATGTTTTGGATAATATTTTAATCATTATAATCTTATTTATTTAAACCATTTATTAATGAGGTAAATACTACATCATTATTGTGTCATAAATAATTTAATTTATTTGATGTCTAAAAATTATAAAAAAATACCATCATGTATGAAATATTTTTATATTTCTAATTAATATTTATAGTCAAAAATATAATTTATATAACCCCTTGTAAAAAATAATTACTAAAAGATTTTTGCTAATGTCAATTTTGTCTTTACATTAAATTAATTAATCCAAATTGTCATTATCACTACCAAGTGGCTCAATGGGGTCCCAAAATCGACCCAAGGATGATCATGGTCGGACACTACTCATCCAATAAGGTTAGGACAAGTGTTAAGGTAATTTTTAATTATTATAATATTCTTTTAACCTTGAATTACCCTATTTACCTTTAACCGCGGTAAATAAAAGTCAAAAGTTACTATTCTCCAAAAATTATTTTCATCTTATTGAACCAAATTTTACTTCTTTATAACAACCATGTATGTAGGATTTTTGAAATTCAATTCACATAAGTGGTAAAATTTCATTTAAATGAAAGAGTCAGTTTTTTAACTACCACTTAGTGGTTTCACTATTCATCAAAAATTGATGTTTTTCAGAAAAATACCAAAAATTAAACCTAATCTATATTTGATATTCTGAATTCAAAAATGATGTCTATTTTTCCAAATTCAAAACATAGAATTGTCATTAATTAATTTTAAAATTAATTCCCATTATCAAAAAAATAGCGTGTTTTTAAGAAACAATAACTATCAAAAGATCGACACTTGTTTATGTCCAATTTCAAAGTGAAATTAATTCCAATGAACAACATTGGATTAAATGGTAAAAATTTATTCTAATTACACTTTAAAACCAATTAAAAATATAATCTAACCATATAAATTATTGCGATAAAAAAATTTGTTTTTAATTAAAATATAGCGTGTTTTTACTATTCAATAAAATATGAAAGTTATCAGAATAATATGAAAAATTTATCCAAATTAAATTTTTATATCCTGATTCCAAGGAAGAATTTTATTTTGTTAAATTGAACTTATAAACATGTCAAAAACTATATTTAAAGTGGGTGTGCCATCAAAAGGCGGTAAAACTGCATTTTTTTAAAAATACTTATTTTACCTGAAAATTTTATTTTTTTCTCATACCATGTTCTAGGAAATGTGTAAGATGAATAATAATGTTATAAAATTAAAAATTTAGCTGATACTATTTATAACGGCTAGTTCATAATAATATTATAATCATATATCGTTGTTTAGTGAAACCCGGTATTGCGTACAACACACGCTATCGAGGAATGTCGCGATTGTGTGTAATGAAAGCCAAGTCAGGGTTGTGTGCAGTGCAAGAATCCTTTGTTGTTGTGTATAAAAGAATCCAACCATATTTCTTTATACATTGAATATATATATATATACAATCAATGTTTTGTAGAATAACTACTGTCAAATAAACTTGAAATTGTGTGTAACACTATCCAAGATTAGTGTTGTGTATACTGCAAGCTAATATGATGTTGTGTATAGTGCAAGATAATATTGGTGTAGCATATAACATAAGATATGAAATAAATTAAAAAGAATATATCTTATAAAATCTCAGGGTGTTATAGTGCCTCTCACCTGAATTATAAAAGGGAACTCATTTCTTCATTTCATTTCCCAACCTTGATCCTTCTAGCTCAACCATAATTTATAAATTTCTCCTCTTAACATCCTTATCCAAGTTCTGGTGGTCCTGATACTTCAAAAATACTAACACTAGATCCCTTGAGAAGAGATATAAAGGAAGTCCACCGAAGAAGAGGAGGTTCAGACACGTTTGAAGGAAGTCAAACCTAAGGTAAGGGAATTCTTAACCCAATTTCCATTCTTTGGGTTAAACTTATAATTCATTGATTATGGCATGTTATGATTATGTGTCAAATTAATTTTTATTATATTATGTTGTATTTCTACTTGTTTTATGTTAATTTCCAACTGATACACATAATCGATTCATTTGGTTACTTCTCATGCTTTCTTTTAAAATACTCTTTTAAATTCTTATTTTTTTAAAAATTTAAAATATATATTTTAAAATTTTAAGGAATGAGAATTTTTTTATCTTTCATGACAACTTAATTCCCTGAGGAATCCTTGAAAAATTTTCAAGGTTATTTTCAAAGAAAATATTTTCTTTTATAATTGTAAAGCTTTTTAAGAATAAGTGATTTCAAAGTTAAAAAGGTTATTTTCATCAAGAATTTTTTAGAGATGATATTAAATTATCTATGTCAAAATCCTTTTTTTAATCTTAGTATTTATTGATTTTGATCACTTATGATACCATTTACCATTTTTATTGAATAATTTATGATCAATTTGATTAGGGATTTACTATTTTGATACCAATCACCATATTTCTTTGGATGGTTTATGATTATGTTTATTTAATGAGAAAAGTATTAACATTTCATATAATAGTTTAAATATTAATTTTTATTTTGATTATGTTTTCCCCCTTTCATATGAGGAATGCATTGGATTTAGTAAGTAACAGGCGGGGCCCATTATATCCCTTCGATGCATCAGTAGGTCTCATGAGACAAACTAGACCAGGTTTTGGCTGAGGCCTTACTCATTTATGTATAATTATTTGTCATGGACTTGATGGTATTTTTTAGACATCCCTTGTTATACATTCCCTCATTATGAGATTAGACATTAATTTCCATGTGATTATTCGACTAGTAGAATATCCATAGTTAAGTTTTCTAACTCATGTGAATTATTTATATGGTATTATTTGATCATATTTTATTCTACCATATTATGCCAAGTTATTGATTAAATGTCAGGTGTTTTGGTTATTTAACTTTCCATAATAATTTATTCTTGTTTATGATAGTTCTCGTAGTATATATACCCTTATTGAGCATCTTGCTCACCCTTTTCTTATGTTTTTTTTATTTTTCCTCAAGATGTTAAGAAGTTTATTATGAATAATATGAAGGGTTAAGAAAGGAGAATAATGACACTATAAAAGGATTCAGAATGGTTCATTTTATATTTTAAATTATAATGTATGATTCATGTATGTAATATGTTTTCCGAAACTCCTAAACTGATAGGTCTTTTCTAATTCGAATATTGTATCTTTGCCAATGTAATAAAGTAAGGAACCTGATCTAGGCTAACGAGATTAGGGTATTTACAGTTGGTATCAGAGAATTCTTAGTAGAAACCTAGGGAATTAGATTTAGGAAGACACAAATTAGAGAACATAACCCTATCATAGACTTTGAGGATAAATATAGAAGAACATTTCAAAGAAACCATGTTTAGGATTATGAGATTAGATACACATGAAAATTTTAATTTATGTCAATTATTTCACTAGTTTTGAGATTATACATAATGACATGACCGAATCTAGTGTACTCCGTCATTTAGAAATGGCACCTAGCATAAGAAATGGGAACTTCATCAATACACATGATCCAAATAATAAGAAGGATCATATATTTTATAGTCTTATGCCAATATTTAGAAGGAAAAAGTCTCCCAAATATTCTCATCATATGAGGACATAGAATCAATTCCTAATGAGACAATGAAATAATTCTCTATGTATTATGGATTCAAAGAGAGGCATAAGAATAAGAGTAATTCTGGGGAAAATATGGATAAAGGAAAGAATAGAAAGGATTATTTTCCCACTTTTGATAATTTTGGAAAGAAATACCCTAGTACTTTCTTAAAAGGAATAGGAGTTTGATGTAAGTGTAGAGAGAAATTACATCATGCTTGTGATTTAAAGGGTAAGAAAAAGGTTTCCAATGTGAAATGCTCCAATTGCAGGAAGATAGAACACTATGTAAATTAATGTCTCAAGTTTGAAAGGAATATACCAAAAATAGGCTAATGGATAATGGTCAAACTTATGATACTACCACAAACAAATAGGAATGATTAATATTCCTATTTCTGGATTCAAGAATTATGTTATTTGAGTATTTTATTAGTGATTCTATGGTTATAAAAATCACTAGATATACAAGGATTGTACTACAATACTTTTTCTTTAAGGAATTGGTATCATGTTATGAATAACACTAGTAAACAAGAGAAGGAATTCTATTGTATGTTGATCTTTTGGAAAATACATGATTGGGGAAAGATAACCCTAAATATGTTCTTGATGTTGAGATAATAATAAATAGATGTTTATGGGATGAAATTGACGACCCTGAAGGTGGTTAGTGATTAGATGGTTTATGTTATCTTTATAGGGTTTACTATATGTTTGTATTTAAGGAATTTATTCAACAACATGAGATTTTATTTTTAGAAGCATGCAAGTTTTGTTATTTTTTATAAATATTTATTTTCCAGTGAATAGTGAAAAATATCGATTTTTATAAAACTGTCAATTTATTTATATTAAAAGTTTATTTATTATTTGGATTTGATCACAATATAATTTAAATACTGTTTATTTATAAATAATATAATTTATTTCATCATTATACCTTATTTTAGTATAAGTACATTTTTGGGCTTAATAATGCATTTAAAAAAACTATTTTTAGTTGTGTTTTATTGGTTTAATTTTAAATTAAATTATTCCAATTATGTGTTTAGAATTTTTAAAAATGGATTCCATATTTGGAATTAAAAGGTCCAAATTTTTTAAATAGGATCCATTTATTTTTTGTCAACATGAATAGTAACTTTGGTAAAAAAATTACTACCATGGTTAAGGATAAATAAGGTAATTTAGGTTAAAAATAAAATGATAAATATTATAAAATTACCCTAAAATTTTCCCAAATTTTATTGGATGATATATATTTGTCTCTTAATAGCTAAGGTTCTAATTTTTGTTATTTAATGATTATTTTTTCCATAAAAATGACTTTGATATTATTTAAATTAAAGAAAATCACAAAATGTCACTTTCCTTGTATTAAACATCTCTTATGTGTCCACATGGGGACAAAGATAGTTTATGAACAAATATAAGTTTCCATTTTAAAATTAATACACTTATTTTTATGATATAAATTTATTTATAATTTTTGGGGACCATTTGGAAGAGGTTGTGATATTTATAATATTTTATTTCAATAAAATACAAAGATGTCACATTCATATTTTAATAAATATATTATTTTTAATATGGTGTTATTAAGAAGATATATTCAACTATATTTATTATTTTTAAAAATTAAATATTTATCTACATCATGGTATTTTATTTTTAAATTTTAGTGAAAAAATAATTACCTTGAATAATTATACAATGATGATGAAGTAATTATTTTATTAATGAAACAGTCAAATAAATGTTATTAAAAATATTAAAATAAATATAATTTGAATAAATCAATGTGATCCACGAATTATTTGGATGATTATGACATATTGTGGGTGTATTAAATGTTTTCGTTTGTAGTTATCTTGTTGTCTTGTTTTCCTTAAGTCCAAAGTAATGAATAATGTCAAAATTGACACTAATGGTATTTTATCAAAATGATAT
Organism: Viscum album; assembly: GCA_963277665.1. Taxonomy (NCBI): domain Eukaryota; kingdom Viridiplantae; phylum Streptophyta; class Magnoliopsida; order Santalales; family Viscaceae; genus Viscum; species Viscum album. Next base: position 178,597,968 of record OY728119.1, on the reverse strand, counting down.
TTTATTAAATTATTTAAAAATCATAAAAAAATATTTGAAAATAAAAATTGGTTATTATTTGGTATAAAATGTTATAAATTATCCATTTATAGTCTAATTTATATTTTATAAGTAAAAAAATTACCATATTTTAAGATTAAATAAATTATTTCCATAATTAAAATTAAATTATGTTAACTAAAGTCAAACAAAATGATAAGGTTTAAAGTAAAACCAAAACATATAAAAAATTTATTAGATGATGAGATTAAAACCATATCTCATTTAATATTTTAATACTTTTCCATTTGGTTGTATTTGTATATAAAATTAATTTAATATAATTTAATATTTTGAGGTTTACCAAGGGTGCCTCTCACCTTAATTATAAAATATCTCTCCTTCATTTTATTTCACCACCTTGAGCCTTCTAGATTGACCAAAATCTGTTCAATTTTCCTCCTAAAATCCTCATCCATGTTCTAGAGGTCCTGGTACTCCAAAAAGACCAACTCTAGATCCCTTGAGAAGAGATCTAGTGGAATTCCACTGAAGAGGAGGAGGTTAAGACATGTTTGATATAAGTTGAACCTGAGGTAAATAAATTCTTAAACAAATTTCCATTCTTTGGGTTAAACTTCTAATCCATTGATTATATCATGCTATGATTATGTGCCAAATGAATTTTGATTATCCTAAGTTGAATTTCTACTTGTTTTATGTTTATTTACAACTAATACACATAATCAATTCATTTGGTTAACTCCCACCCTTCCTTTTAAAAATACTCTTTTAAATGTTTATTTTTTCAAAATTTAAAAGAAATGTTTTTTTAACTTATATAGCATGAGAATATTTTTTCACTTTTATGATGCGTTAATTCCTTGAGGAATCCTTTACTAGTGTGTGAGGCTATTTTCAAAGAAAATGTTTTATTTTATAATTGTGTGACTTGTTTAGAATAAGTCATTATGCCAAAGTAGGTGTTTAGCGGTGGTTTAAACTACTTCTAAATCATTCTGCGATGGTTTTGTAAAATCGCCACTAAATTGTGCATTGGTATTTATTTAGCGACATTTTTTTTCAAAATCATCAGAGAACGATTTAGCGACTATTTTTTTAAATCAGGTGAATCATTTAACGACAGTTTAAATCGCCGCTAAATCATTTCATAGTGGTTTTTTAAATTTTAATTTTTTTAATTTTTTTTTTAATTTTCATAATTAATCTTTTTATTTTAATAGTTTATAACTCTAATAATTAATTAATTTATTGTTATTTAATTATTATTATTTTATCATCACTATTTTTTTTAATTTTTTAATTCTCATAATTAATTTATTTTGAATTTAGTATTTGTTATTATGCACATGAAGATGCACATGCACATGCACAAGCATATATATGCCTTATTCTGCGTTGGGTGAGATTTGAAACTCTTACCTCTTGCTTATTCTCCAAAGACTTTACCACTCTGGTATCCTCTTCATGTGATGAATAAATAGAATTTAATATACTTATATATATATATATATATTGATTGAAAAAAATAATACATAAAAAATAGATACAATGTAAATAATTAATAAGCAATAATGAATAATGAATAATGAATAATGAATAGTTAATAGTTAATAATTAATAATTAATAATTAATAATTGATATGGATCCTCCAAAACAAAGGATACAGAAAGATTACTCCACCCTTCTAAAGAATGTTTTTTCCAGGTCATGCTTCAAATCCTTAAAGATCTTGTCCACTCCAGAGCAGGAGATGTCCAAGGAAACAATGCTAAGGAATATCAATCATGCTAACTCATAATCGGATTGAGAAACTACTGATGACTCTAATTATGGATATGAAAATTATCTTTCATATTATAAATCTTAAAATCATTTTTCAGACGAGGGCATGTTTCTTTGTTTGACCACGCCCACTCTCTTGTTTCTTTTATTTTCTTTAACAATAAAAGGTCACGAGATTTGCTTCTGGATAAACCTTACTCATTAATAATCAATAATTAATAATTAATAATTATATATATTAGGTGATTTGGGGTATAATTACAATCAAACACACACACACACCTCACACACTAATCGAAAAGGTAGGTCATAGCCCCCTAAGGGGATAACCCACCCATCAAGCCCAATTTATTTAGAGTATGACCTGTAAGACTACGTGACCCATAGGCCCAACCCATAGGATATTAAACCCTGAGTGCTCCTCTATTGGCATGTTGTAGCCCTCACCCATTTCACTGTCATCCACCAACGTAATGATTGGTTCCGAATCCATGGCATGCAACCATCCCAGCTCCGTAGCAGCTCCGCACCTGCGCCCAGTCGCATAGATCCTCACCGCCCTGCTCGACACAACTCCACACTTGCATCCCCACACAACCATAGCAGCCCGTAGCCCCGCATGGCTCCTTCACCAACCAGCCGCCTTCTCTATCACCCGATGGCACATAGCCTGTCATCGGCTTCGCTCACCGCACAACAGCACCGCCAATGTTTACTTGACACACGAGCCCACTTGCAAGTAAATACATCGCCACCTCGCTGCCGTGTAAAACAATCACCACCTAGAAATCAATCCGCCCCCAAATCGAGCCAAAAACATGCAGAAGGTGAGAGTCGAACCCTAGACTCCATACCTGTTTGGATGCCGCAGACGGTGCAGGTCACCAACTAACCTGTACCCTGTTGGCAATTAATAATGAATAATGAATAATGAATAATGAATAATGAATAATGAATATATAATATATAATATATAAGTAATGTATAAATAATAAATTAATTAAAAAATAAATTAATATATGATAAATAAATAACAAATTAATAAATAATAGATAATAAATATTAATTATTAAATTATGAATAAATAATCAGTAAATATATAGTGATTATATAATAAATAATTAATTAATAATAAGTTAATAATAAATTCACAATAAAATAATAAAAAACTAAAACTAAATTAATAATTAATATATAAATAATAAATAAATAATAAATGAATAAATAAAAAACAAATAAATAAGAAATAAATAATAAAATAGGAATGAAAAATAAATAAATAAATAATAAATAATAAATAAAAAATAAATAATAAATAAACAATAAATGAATAATAAATAAATAATAATTGAATAATAAATAAATATATAATAAATATATATATAATAAATATATATATAATAAATAAATAATAAATGAATAATAAATAAATAAATAATAAATAAATAAATAATAAATAAATAATAAATAATAAATAATAAATAACAAATAACAAATAAATATATATATATATATATTAAATAGCTATTTAGAAGTAATTTAATAATAAAAATAAATTAATATATAATAAATTAATAATAAATAAATATTAAAATAATAAATATTAAATATTAAAATAATAAATAATTAGATAATGAAATAATAAATGGATATAAATATCTATAAATATATTTACATGTAACAAAATTTACATAAATATATATAAACACACATTTATGTTACATAATTATATACAATCACACTCATATATATAATTGTATATTAATATATATATATATATATACATTAGTATATATATATAAACATAAGTGTATATATATATATATATTTACACATAAATGATATAAAAATATATAAACATAAATATGTATAAATATTTACAAAAGTATATAAATATACACAAATATTCATAAATTCATATAAACATATATATATATATATAATTGATAATAAATTTTCAAAAGAGGGAAAAACATAATAATTACAATACCACCAAATCAATAGGAATGTAAATCAATGGAATAAAATCCTAAATGACATAAAAATCATATAAATACACTCTTAAATGAAGATGAAATCTCATTGAATGTGTATGATATATATATATACATAATTAAATTTATTTAAATACATTATATATTAATACTTATTTACATATATTAGAATATTATTATTATATATATATATATATATATCTATTTATCAATACACACATGTGTATACATAAACATTATGCCAACGAGGTGTAAGTCAGTTGGTACCTACACTCGTCTACAACATCTTTACAGGAAAAAAGGGATCGTGTTCAATCCCTACCCTTTGGTGATTTTCCCTCGCAACGATGGTGAGGTAGTTTCTCTCAATAACCACAAGGTGGAGTGGTGGTGATTCTGGGCAACCAGGAGGGTCATTATGAGTGTGTAGGGTAGGCGGCACGGTGGCTTACGCCTTGATAGTTTCTGTTGTGAATTTCCAGGCGCCGATGGTAATGTCACGGATGGGTGGGGTCTTTTGCAGGGCAGTCTTGATGGGTGATGGGCATGAAACGATTGCGGTGATCTTCCTTGATGTTGTGAATCAGTAGGTAGTGACGGTGACGTAATAGACGTGTGGGAGCCACGATTTTAGTAGAGGCCTTCGGACATTGCATGTTGGTGGTTTGGGTACATCACAGGTGGGCGACAGCTACGATGGACTATGAGAGGAGTGAGGGGTGGAATGTTGGAGAATGTGGACCAAGCAGGCATGCTGGATTTATTAACCTAAAATTTTGGGTTTTCATGGGTTTAATACCCATTGACCCTAGATGCCATGTACTAAAAATAAATAAGGCTCGATGGGTGGGTTATCCCCTTGGGGGGGATATAGTCTACCTTTTCAGTCTATGTGTATGGTGTGTGTGTGTGTGTTTGAATGTAATTGTATCTCCAAGCACCTAATATATATATATATATATATATATATTAACATTATTTACATATGTGTATATATATTCATATAGTTTCACTGTAAATTCATTTATATACTATATTTAATGATAATGATATATTTATATTGATGTATACACACAATATATGTATTTATTTACATATAATATAATATGAACATAAATATAGATATTTTTATTTACACACGCATGTTTATATATAAACATTACTTATATAGGTATATATAAACAAATTAATGAATTTTTATAATAAAAATAAAATTGATAATTTTTTATTTTAAATTAAATTAATAAAAAATATTTATTTCCATATGGTTTATATGTTTAAAAATACATTTATATGTAAATATGTATTTATACAAGTGATTTATTATAAATAAATATAAGAAAATATGCATATATTTAATTATAAATAAAAATACTTTGTGAAAAACGATAAAACTTCAAAACCATAATATCAATATTAATATAATCCTTGAGAATAAATTTAGTCCCCACCAAAAAAAGAATAATAATACCCCTTTAAACGAACCTGAAATTCTATGAAATGTTAAAAAATGGGGGTACCCTAACTAAAAACTCCATTTTTAAGGCCTTATTGGAATTTTTTGGGCCTAAAAACATGATCAAGGTTCCCCCAAGTCATTAGGTTAAAGAGATCATCACAAGCTCCAATTTGATATGTGATAGAGCCCAAACAGACACCCGGATCAAAATTTATGGTTGATTGAAGTTCAATTTCGATTTCTTAATTTTATTTAAACTAAAATAATTTATATTATTTTAATTATTACAAAATTTAAATCTAATTTGGTTTTATTTTATTTCCTAAGCTTCGATTTGACTGGTTGTGGAGCTAAAACAGACTTCCAGATCAAAAGTTATGGTCATTTGATGCTGAAGTCTAATTTTCAACTTATTGAATATTTGTTCTAATGTAGTTTTCCTTTAATTTAGAGGTGGTTTTTTTAAAAACTCCATTAATTCCTAGTGTTTTTAAAAAAACACAGCAAAAAAATATTTTTTTTTGAAAAAAAAGTTAAAAAATTAAAAAAATATTTAAAAAGCATTAATCAGTGGTTTTCAAAACCGCAACAAAAAACCACCATTAAATCAGTTTTATCTTATAGTGAGTGATTTCAAAGTTAAAAATGGTATTTTCCTCAATAAATTTTCAATGATACTATTAAAGTATCTATGTTAATATCCTTTTTTTTAATCCTATTCTTTATTGAGGTTGATCTCTTTTGATACCATTTACTATATTTTTCTTGAATAGTTTATGATCAATTTGACAGGGGATGTACTATTTTGATATTATTCACCATATTTCTATAAATGGTTTGGGATTATATTTATTTAATGAGAAAATTATTTAAATTTTGTATTCTAGTTTAAATAATAATGTTTATGCTGATTATGTTTTACCTCTTTCATATGAGGAATACATTGGACTTAGAAAGTGATGAATGAAACCTGCTTGTAACATCCAACTCAAATCACTGGATCTGAGCTGGAATTCCATGTGACCTCATGTGTATAATAACACCATGACAACATGTATAACGAGAGCCCAAGAAGGTAAATAACTTCCTACCTCAAAAATTTTCGATGTTAAAGGTAAGGATAAACTAGTCAAGAACACCTATTCATGGCCTTATTATCAAAACATTTACACTTGAGTTTCACATGGGTCCCTAAAACCCAAAAAAAACTATTTTATTTAAAATAGAAATAAAATATCACATGTGATGATATATTCTCTCTCTTGGGTAAATTCCAAATTATCGTTTTATAATTATACTTTGATAATTTCTCATAAATTATCCTTTTATAATTATATTTTGATAATTTCTCATAAATTATTCTTTTATAATTATATTTTGATAATTTCTCATAAATTATCCTTTTATAATTATATTTTGATAATTTCTCATAAATTATCCTCTTATACATATATTTTGATATATTTTTTTTAAAATAACCTTTTATAATTATCTTTTGATAATTTATCATAAATTATCCTTTTATAATTAAATTTTGATAATTTCTCTTAAATTATCCATTTATAATTATCTTTTGATAATTATCATAAATTATCCCTTATAATTATATTTTGATAATATAACAATTATCGATTGGTGATTTTTTTTAAAAAATATCCCTTGATAATTCCTTATAATTTTCTTTGATAGTTTCATAAAATTATATTTTAATATTTTTAATAAATTTGAATAACCCGGTCTCATTATCGTTTGATAATTATTTATAATTATCCCTGATAATTCCATGCGATTATCTTTTGATAATTTAGATAATCAATCTTTAGATATATCACACAATTACCTTAATTTAGTGGAATTACATTTTTTATAATTTCATATAAAGTATCCCATTAATAATTTTAATCAATTTATCCATGATAATCAGATGGAATTTATTCATTCATAAATCATGTTTTATTCTTTTATTCAAAATCAAATATTCTTTTTAATTTGAGAATAAAAGAATACAAAATAATAAAATTAAACAAAATAAAAATGATTAATAAATAAAAAATAAAAAAATAAAAAATAAAATAAAACCTAGAAGAGGACTCATGCACGCCGCATGATAAAGAAGGGAGCCCTCGACTCGATTTATTTAAATCAATGAGTTTTACCGATCACATGTAAGGTAGATCTGGAGTCACCCTAACTCGATAGTATCTTCCAATCCAAATTAATTCGGCTATTACAAAACCCACATCATATTTATATGGTATTTCTAAAACCACAAAATCAAATCCCCACATTAATCCACCATTTCATCAAAAAATTGATTACAGAGTGTTTTAATTCTCCCCATTAAGGCAATGAAATTTATCACCGGTCAAAAATGATTTCAAATCCAAGATTTTGGATTTATGAATTTTTATCAATGGTAGAAAAAGGGGCGTTAAAGAAGAAGGGATTAAATAAAATGAATTTAAATTATTTTAATTAATATAATAATTATAATTATTTAATATAAATACTAAATAACTAAAATTTATAAGCAACCTATCCAAACGCCTGACACGTATAAAATTTATGCCCCGCCTAGGGTAAACCCTACATTTCGTATCTAACAGTGATATCAGATTTTCCATATAAAGTACCATTTGAGAGAAATTAATTATTTATTAATTAAAAAATATAAGAATTAAATAATTAAATATAAAAAGGGTTTTTTTTAAGTGTAATGTTGTTAAATACCTGACGCGCATAAAATTTATACCCCTTTTAAGGTAAACACCACATTCTAGACCTAATAGTGGTATCAGATTTCTCTTAAGATGCACCATTTGAGAGATATTAAATTATTTTAAAAAAATAATATAATTTAAATTATTAAATAATTTATTCTTATGAGAGAGTCATCCAAACATCTGATGCTTACAAATGTTATACCCCTCCTATGGTAAAAACTATGTCCCATACCTAACAGTGGCCTCAGATTTCTCGTACGATGCACCAATTTGGATTTATTAAATTATTTTGAATAAATTACGTGTGTGTAATATAATATATTTAAAAAATTTATTTCATCATCGTAGAGGATTTATAGGCCTTGGAATATTTCACTACCTTAGTGTCTCACTCCAAAAATATTTAATTGAATATTCCAAAGTGTTAAGAGGGATTTTACTCTTATTCAAATCCTTTAACACATTTATTAAGTTATTTTCATTGATAAATCATTTTTTTCACATAAGACACTTATAATTTATCAACAAGAGGGTTTTTTATTTTCATTATAAAATTCAAGACATTACAATCCCCCCATATATCGACTTTACAACCTTAAGAAATATCTCTAGAAGTCTTACTTGAACAACTTAGGCCACTATTCTCGAACATCAGACTCATGTTCCCCCATTTTTTATCTGGATCTATCCATGCTTCCACCGAATCTGGACCGTCTTTCCTCGAACACCTTCGATCTATGATTCACACCGGACACTTCTCATAAGATGCATCGATCTCTATCTCAATGTCCTCGAAATAAAAAAACATATTTAGGATCGAGTATGTACCTATGAATCTATGACACATGGAAAATGCCATGCACACCTCAATAGCGATAAGGGAGGTTCAGATGATACGCTACAACCCATATCCACTCATTGATCTCAAAGGGTATAAAAAACATGGTTCTAGCTTACCATACTTCCCCAAATGTATGTTCCCCAACTGAGGAGTCACTCTCAACAAGACCTGATCACCCACAACAAACTCCAAGGGTCTCCTCCTACGGTCGACATATGATCTTTGTTTGTTCTGAGTGGTGATCAATCTATTCTATATTAGTTGTTCTCTCTGAAAGAATATCCTCCAATATTTGTATTGTCCACTCAGACTTTCTGAATTTATGATGAGGGTATGTCATGCACAATCTCAGCTGAGTCCCTTGGGATTTTTTAAGTCCTTCCAAAATAGTGATCTAAAAAATGTGTCTCTATCTAAAAAAATGCTCAATGGGAATCCATGAAGGTGTATGATATCTTGGAAATAGATAGTTTTGTTGGAGTTGGTTCCCCAAAAACAAATTCTATGTACTTTATGATAACCTATATTTATAGTTTTGAATATTAATAAACTCTTTATCATATCATGAATGTTCTTATGCATAACATAGTATGTGATAATGTCACTAGAGTTGTTGTCACACTAAAAGTTCATAGTAGTTCCCCGCTATGATGATAACCTGAAAGTGTTATGAAATTATTCTTAAATATATGTTATGTAGTCAGATGAAATAATTTGATGGATAAAAATGATACATTCTATCATGGGTAGAGTCTCATTGGAATTTGAGGCACCTTCTCATGGTGTACTCCCTTGGTAATATCTTGTAGGATATTATGAGAACGAGACCCTATAGTAGGAAATCCACATTTCTATGTGTCATTGGATATTCTTATATGTGGATGTTTGTATTTATCTTTAGGCTTTAATATTATTATTAATGAATTTTATAAGTAACATACTTTTATGTATTAATGAAAATCATGATGAATAATTTTCATGGTGAGTTAGGATACGTTGGGTGCGTCACGAGTAATATTGCATTAATGAATAATGCAAGATAGAATTTTTACCTTGTTTTTTAACAGAGGTTGATATCTCAGGCCCTTTGATGGAAATTATATAGCCTAAATAAATTCATTATTATAGCATTCAATATACAAGTTCATTTTCTAGGAAATCAAAGAAAGATACATCAAGCACTTTGGTTGATTTCACCGGCATGCAACCTGCTTGATTAGTGATATCATGATAAAGGGATTATATTAAACAATAAGCATCTGTATTAGGTAACATATCATTGTGACATTAACTTCTTTCTCTATGGGTTCCTTGGCAAGTTTCTAGATGATATCATTGGACTTAAGGCTACTTTGCTTAATACCACTGATAAAGAGGCCTAGAGGGTCACACACTAAGTGTATCCAGAGTCTCAATTAAATAATATAATATTATTTATTATTTAGCAAGTTGAATAAATATTATTCTCGTACATGGTTTAATAATTATTCATGTATTCCTGATCTCATATAAATATTTATTTTTTATTTATTAAATATAATATTTATTTATTTAATGACGAATAATGCAGTGATATTTATTTAATAAATATATAGACATAATTCAAGGTATGATACATATTATAGAGGAATGAAATATCGGGATTTTAGATCTGGTGAGAAAATAATAAATATTGAATATTATTTAATTAAATAATATTTAATTTTAATTCGCAAGTTAAGCACTTTCTGAGAATTATTATTATTATTATTATTATTATTATTATTATTATTTGACATGGGTTTTTTTCTATGATTAAATAAATAATTAAGGTCTCTTGTGAAATTATTTTATTTTAACCCCAGTAATATATAAACCCAGTTATGTTATTTACTCAAGAGAACAATTCAATTTGTTTGGGCTATGCACAATGGAATTAGATAATTCTCTCAAGTCCTTGAGATCTCTCTTCCCCAAGATTTCTCCCAAGAATAGAGAGTAATATTCCTCCACTATATCAAGGAAAATTATTTGGAAGAAATTCTCATAGTGATCAAAGGTGGATGACGCAAATACAAGGATTAAACATTCTAGAACCCAGATATTATTTCAACGATATCTACCTCCAATGGCCCGAAGGCCATCATTTTTTATTGATTTTTGATAATCCACCTTTCAAGGGGTGAGGTGGAACCCTTACAAGGCCCGTTGGCATAAGTATTACATGTCCCATAGGCCTTAGAGAAATTAATTGCCCATAGGCTTCAAACACTACATACAACACAGAATAACTACTTGGAATTGCTCCTCCCCAACATCTTCATCATGAAATCAGCTCTCCACATTTGCATGGCTGCTCGACTAGGCTTTTCTGTGCATGCACATGCTTATCCAAATGGTAGGTTCCATACCCTATCATTATTGCAATCCATTTAGCTTCTGCTATGGTGAAAGCTCTTTGCTCATCCTCCTACTGGAGCTTGTTCCTTGTAGGTTGTCTGGTTTGCATCCGCACTTAAGGTGGACCGAAGGCCTTGAGGTGGCCCGAAGGCCTTACTGACCTGAAGGCCTGGGTGACCCGAAGGCCTTAAAGTAATTGGGGACCAAATCAATGGCCCGAAGGCCCAAATGGGGGAATAATCCCGTATGCTACAGTGCCAAACAGTACCTTCTACAGTTCCCGCTACAGTACTGTTATAGTCCTCTACAATACCTACTATAGTGTTGTTATAGTACTTCTACAGTACCAAAAATATTCCTCCACCTGGATTTGATCTCGAGTCTCTTGGATGCACTTAAGGATTCCTCACCAATCAGGCTGAGGCTCATGTGCTTCAACGACATCTGAAGATTCATGGAACATGTGTGGATCATTTCTAGAGGTAATCTACACTTGATTCCTACAACATAACGATGATGCATCACAAATCTATTACACAATCCATCCATGAAGGTATAATTCCATCAGGGTAATTATTATTAAATTAAATTAATTATAAATAATATGTGATTATCCACTCTCCCTGGTTCCAGTATGATTCATGTTTTCCATATTCTTCGATTCAATTCTTTTGAACATGATGATTATCTTATTCAATTTTCTAATTTGCATGCGGCAAGTTAGGCCACTGGAAGAGGAGCTGCACCCATAAACAAGGGGATGTTAAAGGTGTGTTCTTTATCAAGTGTAATCTTTCAATATCTACAAATTGGGTATTAGATACAACTTTTGGTACTCACATATGTATCTAAATGTAGAAGCCAAGTGGATTTTGAAAGATTGCTAAAGGAGAGGTGCATCTGAGAGCTTCCAATGAAGCAAGGCTGGATGCCTTAGCCATTGGTGACTAAAACCTTTCATTTCCAACAGGAATGATTTTGGTTTTAAAATATTTTTATTATGTACCTATAGTTACCAATAACATAATTTAAGTATCATGCTTGTATAAAAATGAGTTTATTTTCAAATTTGGAAATAAAATTTGTTTCTTTTATAAGGAAAACATATGTTATGGTGTGGCACATTTAAATACCGGTATTTCTGTAATAAATTATGAAAATAAAGTGTTGGAAATTGATAATAAATCATGTTCACATGACTCATATAACACCCATCTATGACATAACCATCTTGGTTATGTAAATGAGAAGCATTTGAAAAAGCTATGTTAAGATGGTTATTTATACTCTTTTTGCGATAAAACCACTTGAAATATGTAATGCTTGTTTACAAGGAAAAGTAACCAAACCACTATTTGGAAAGAAAGCTTCTAGGATTGGTACACACTAATGTTTGTGGACCATTTTCAGTAGAAGATATAGGTGGATATTCTTACTTTAAAACTTTTACTAATGACTTGAGTTGATATGGCTATATCTACATGATGAGGTATAAGTCTGAGTCCTTTGAGAAAGTCAAGGAATTCCAAAATGAAGTAGAGAATCAACTTGTAAATAAGATAAATAATATTAGATAAAATTGATGTGGTGAATATCTTAACTAAGAGTTTATCGACCTTTTATAGGAGTTTGGAATTCTATCCCAACTCACTTCACCTTATACACCACAGTGGAATGGTGTTAGTGAAATAAGGAACCATACCTTGTTAGACATGGTAAGGTCGATGATGACTCATTCATATATTTCATTATCCTTTTGGGGATATGCATTAAAAACTACTAAATACACCTTAAATGAAGTATCAACTAAAGAAGAAAATGGAATTCCCTTCGAGTTAGGGAGTGGAAAGAACCCCATTTTGTCGCATACACGTGTATGGGGTTGTGAGGCATTTTTTAAGGCCTTCTTAGGAAAAAAAATATCACCCCAGGGAACAAAGTGTATCTTTATAGGGTTTCCTAATTAAATAAAGGGATACTACCTATACAACCTCTCAGAAAAGAAAGTGAATGTCACCAAACAAGTCATATTTCTTGAGAGGGAGCACATCCTCAAAAGGGATAGTGGGATCAAGATTTACTTTGATGAAGTTGATGCTCAAGATACACAAGAGTTGGAATAGGATCAGATTCCATAGGTCTCTATGGAAGAAGTAGTTCTTGAAACACAAGTACTACATAGGATCATAAGAGAGGTAAGATAATGAGAGAAATATGGTTTTCTAGTCATTGAAGATGGTGACTCATTATTGGTTGACAATGATGAACCACCCTCCTACAAGCAGGCAGTAGAGAGCTTATAAGCTACAAGATGGAAAGAAGCCATGAATTATGAAATGGATTTCATATATTCTAACCAAGTTTGGGTTCTGGTCTATGTGCCAGTTGATGTAAAGCCCGTTGGATGCAAATGGGTATTCAAGAGGAAAATGGACATGAAAGGTAAAGTACCTATAAAGTAAGTCTAGTGTCTAAATGGTTTAAACAACATCAATTAATTGACTATGGTGAAACCTTTTCATAGGTTTACATGTTTAAATCTATTATAATTATACTTTATATATAATCTTACCATGAGTATGAGATTTGGAAGATGGATATCAAAACTGAATTCCTTAATGGGAACCTTCAAGAAGATGTCTATATGACACAAATGAAGGGTTTATGCCTCTAGGTGATTCCAAAAGAATTTTCAAGTTGCAGAAATCCATTTATTGATTGAAGCAAGTATCTAGGTCATGGAACATTCAATTCGATGAATCCATAAAATAATTTGGTTTCATTAAGAATGAATTTTATCCATGTGTTTATAATAGGTTTAATGGGAATGTGTTTTTTATCCTAATAGTATATGTTGATGAAATATTACTTATTGAAAATGATATTCCAGTCTTTTAGTATGTTAAGGACTTGTTAAACAAATGTTTCTCCATGAAAGGCTTGGGTGAAGCAGTCTACATTTTATGGATCAAGATCATTCATGATAGATCCAAGAGGTTTCATGGACTAAGTCAAAGTACATATATTGACAAGATACTAAATAAATTTATTATAGAACAATCCAAGAGGGGATTGGTTCTAGCATCACATGGTTTACATATTTCTAAGAAAATGTGTCCCCACAGACAATAAGAGAAAGAGAGACTGAGTAAAATCGCATACGCTTTGGTGATAGGATAAATAATTTATGGCATGTTATATACTAGAATTGATGTTTCTTATGAATTGAGCATGGTAGGGAGATATCAACTAGATCCAGGGGAACAACATTGGATTGTTGTTAAAATTATCCTTAAGTATCTAAGAAGAACTAAGGATATGTTTCTGGTGTATGGAAGAGACAAGGAGATATCCATCAATGGTTATACTGATTCTAGTTTTCAGAAAAATCAGAATGATCTGAAGTTGCATTCAGGATATGTTTTCTATCTCAACGGAGGATTTGTGAGCTAGAAGAGTTCAAAATTGTCAGTTTTCACTGATTCTATAGTAGAGTCTGAGTATATAGTGGCTTCTGATGTAGCCAAGGGATCTTTTTGTATTCAAAAATTTGTGCAGTAGATTGATGTAGTACCAAGATGTAAAGACCCTATCACATTGTATTGTGATAATATTATAGCAGAGGCTCTTGAAAAAGAGGCAAGGTCACATCAACGAATAAAGCACATACTCCAGAAGTATCACCACTTGAGGAATTTTCATCAAAGGGGTGAAGTTTTAATAAATAGATTTCCCACGTAAGAGAACATGGCATACCCCTTAACTAAAGGCATGTCTGAGCAAAAGAATGAATATCATGTGAGTGCTAGAGGAATGAAGGTTTTTAGTAGTTGGCTCTAGTGAAAGTGGGAGTCTATTGGAGTTGGTGCCCTTGAACAAACTTCTATGTACTTTATGATAACTTGTATTCATAGTTTTTAATATTAATAAACACTTTATCACATCATGATTGTTCTTCTACGTAACATAGTATGTGATAATGTCCCAAGAATATTTGTCTTGCTAAAAGGTCATAAAAATTCCCTTCTACAATGAGAGCCCGAAAGTGCTACAACATTATTTTTAAATATATGTTCTCCAGTCGGATGACATCATTTGATAAACACAAATGATACAGTATATCAGGGTTGGAGACTCATAGGAATTTGTGGCACCTTCTTAGGGTGTACACCCTTGGAAATATCCAAAAGGATATTATGTAAACGAGACCCGCCAATAGGAAATCCACATTTCTATGTGTCATTGGATATTCCTATCTATGAACATGTGTATTGATCCTTATACTTTAAGAGTATTATTAATGAATATTATAATTTGCGTACTTTAATGTATTGATGAAAACCATGATGACATATATTCATGGTGAGGTAGGATATATTGGGTGTGTCATGAGTAATATTGCGTTAATGAATAATGCGAGAAAGGATTTGTCCCATCTATTTTAACAAAAGTTGATATATTAGGCCCTTTTATGGAAATGATATAGCCTAAATAAATTCATGACCATGGTGTTCAATAGGCAAGTTCATTTTACGGGAAGTCAAAGAAAGAGACAACGATACCTTTGGTTGATGGCACTGGCATGCAATCTACTTGATTAGAGATCTCACCATAAAGGGATTATATTACACATTAAGTGATTGTATGAGGTAACATGTCATTGAGGCATTAAATTCTTTCTTTATGGGTTCCTTGGAATGTTTCTAAACACTAACCTTGGACTTTAGGCTACTTTTCCTAATGCCACTGAGAAAGAGGCCTAGAGGGTCACACACTAAGTGTATCCAGAATCTTAGTTAAATAATATACTATTATTTATTATTTAACAAGTTAAATAAATATTATTCCCACATGTGTTTTAATAATTATTCATGTATTCCTGATTGCATATAAATATTTACTTTATATTTAGTAAATATAATATTTATTAGTGAATAATGCGGTGATATTTATTTAATAAATAAATAGACATTATTCAAGGTTTGATAAATATTATAGAGGAATTCAGGACTAGGATTTTAGGTCTGGTGAGAAAATAATAAATATTGAATATTATTTCATTAAATAATATTTAATTTTAATTCGCAAGTTAAGAGCATATCGAGAAATAATAATAATATTATTATTATTTGACATGGGGTTTTTCTAGGATTAAATAAATAATTAAGGGAACTTGTTCAATTATTTTATTTTAACTCTAGTGATATATAAACCCAATTATGTCATTTTCTCAAGATAACAATTCATTTTGTTTGGGTTTTACACAAAGGAATTGGAGAATTATCGTAATCCCTTGAGATGTCTCCTCTCCAAGATCACTCTTAAGAATAGAGAGCAATATTACTCCACCATATCAAGGAGAATGATTTGGAATCATTTCTCATAGTGATCAAAGGTGGGCAATGAAAGCATAAGGATTTTTCGTGCTATCACCCAAAGATTCATTCAGCAATGTCTGGAGATTCTTGGAACACGTGTGGATCACCGCTAGAGGGAATATAAACTTGATTACTACAATATAGAAACATTTCATCATAGATCTATTATACCATATCTATCAATGAAGAAAAAATCCCATCAAGATAATTATTATTTAATTAAATTAATTATAAATGATATGTGATGATCCTCTCTTTGGTTCTGGCGTTATTAATGTTGTTAGTTTTCTTTGATTCAATTCCATTGAACACGTCATTTTTCATCATGTAGATATCATATTGATCATTGATCATGATAAAAAGAAAAGTTGGGCATGACCCATCACATGCTTCCACTTCCCTCAGAACATACACTTTCCCAACTCCTCCACTGTGTGTGTCTCTCTGATTAGTAAAAAGTGAGAAAAGTTCATTAGATGATTGGCAATCACCCAGACTATGTTATGAATCCTCAGTATTCTGGATAACCCCATAAAAAATTCACTATGATGTCCTTCCACATAGTAATATAGAATTCCCTCATCAATCTCCCATTGATGGAAGAACTAACTACCACTCTCTTATACACCAGGGTTTTCATGTTGTCACTAAATGACGTATTCAATGAAATGTATGTTAAGGAAACATAACTCTACCAGAAAGTCAAGTCCAGACATAGCTCATAGATAAAAGTAATTCAACAACATAAAACAAGGAAAACGATCAAATAGACATGTTCAAGACCATACCTAATATATTAAGAAAGTTCCTCATCACCATCTATAGGGTTTTACTCCATTGCATAAACTCAGTCCGCCTCAGCACCATGACCCTCTCCATGACTCAGCTGAGTCACTATTGTTTGGTCTAACTACTAAGGCTCCCATTCTTTCCCCTGGTTTGGTGCCTGAGTATGTCTCAAACCCCCATGATACCTTGATTGTGCTCCCTTCATTAGCACAAATATAAGCAAAGGAAGAACTTTCTTTTATCATCACTAATCAAAAAAGAGATGATAAAAGTCTCACCTTTATCAATGCTAGATAAAATCACAAATAAATGTTTTTAATAAAAATTATTATTAATATATATATAATTATTATATTTATATTCAAAAATAATGTTTATTTATATACATAAATTAAAAAATGAATTTTTATAATTAATATAAATATGATGTATTAATATATAATTTTTTAATAATTCAAATATATATTGTTTAAAAAAAATATTTATAAGATTATAAATAAATATATATTTAAATAATTATAAAATTATAATAATTTTTTTAAATAATAAATATATTTATTATATTTATAATTATATATTTATAATTATATATTTATAATTATATTTTTATAATTATATATTTATAATTATATATTTATAATTATATATTTATAATTATATATAAATACTTTTTAAATATATTTTTTTGAAATTATAACTATAAATTTAAATAAATATATGTCACTAATGAATTTGGTCTATATATATATATATATATTAGGTTCTTGGGGGTACAATTACATTAAACAAACATACACCACACACACAAGCCAGAAAGGAAGGCCATATCCCCCCAAGGGATAGCCCACCCATCAAGACTTATTTATTCAATACATAAACTAAAGTCCTGGTGGACATGAAGCTTATTACATATCCTAAAGGGACAATGTAGTGTCATGCCTACATCATTTATACATTGAAACCCTATTATTCATGCTTTACATATATGTGATGACTCATTTTTTATGACCTATACTTTACTAGGTATATGATTCATTCATTTTATACCTCTGAACTTATTATGTTCTCATAAATACTTATAAAATTAGAATAAATATATTTAGATAATAAATATATGTATTATATTTATAATTATAACATTTTAATTATATATAAATACTTTACAAATATAATTATAACTAAATACATACATATATATATAGGAAAGAAGAAGGATGCGGGCCTGGAGAGCCCTCCACAGTGGCGATTTTTCCATCTAGGTTTGATTGGCACCCTTGCCGTTGTTTATCTCGGATTTATTCCCCTACCATCGTCAATCCTATATTGACCCCTTTCTATCATCGTTCTCCTCTTCAGATTGTCCTCTTAATGTGGTTATCATGGCTTGATACCCTCCGGCCGTCAATCTTTCCGCTTTGAGCTTTGACTCTAGCGAACATTATCCATATCCCAGCTTCCCATTGATCATGTGGCTTCCCTCTGGCCATCGATCTGCCTCGAATTGCGCTTCGACTATGGTGAACAAGATCCAGACCCTCCGGTCATCAATCTTCAATCTACCTTGACTTGTGCTTCGACTTCGATGAACAAGATCCTGACCCTCTAGTCGTTGATCTACAATCTGCCCTGACTTGCACTTCGACTCTAGATAATGAGATCCATATCACTACTCACATGCGTGTTACTCTATTGAATTTTGTTTTAATGGCTAAGGCTATCCTTGTCCAAGGTCGTTTTGACTCTCATAAGGCATTAGCCGTTGTTGGGAACTCGTCTTGTTTGCATCAGTTCTCAAGGAGAACCGGGTATGTTCCGTCATGTTTTGATCTGAATGATAGTGATACTTTTCTTTCTGGGAATGATGGGGCCTCTAAAAGGATCTTTAAATAGGGTAATTTTTCCCTCATCTATGTGAATCAAGACCTTCTTATTTATCGGTTTAAGACCTTTGAATCATCTCTGATTGTGAGGATGGTGATACCATTGGGACAACGTACA
The DNA here is from genome assembly GCA_963277665.1 of Viscum album. Lineage (NCBI taxonomy): Eukaryota > Viridiplantae > Streptophyta > Magnoliopsida > Santalales > Viscaceae > Viscum > Viscum album. The sequence goes on along the minus strand of OY728119.1, from coordinate 178,578,621 downwards.
TGGAAGACCACCGACCTGGTTCACAAGATCCCTATTGAATGGGAGTTTCATGATTGGAAGTGTATCCTTGTTGGGTGGGGCTATTTCCATATCATTTTCCCATAATATTATTTGAAGCATAAGGCATGGGGGATCAGACCAGTTTTCCTCAAGACAGGTATGGTGTATTTTCAAAACATGCATCCAAGATTTAATCCTCTTGAACCTCGAGGAACAAGGAATCGAGTTTGGTTTAATATTTATGAATTGAGCTAGGTCTAGTGGAATCCTTAGATACTATTTGATATCGCGTCATCGATTGGGACTCCAATTAGAATGAATCGTTCTACAAAAGAAGCACGATATGTTTTTTTCGTGCATTTTATGGTCGAAATTGATCTCACTTCAACCCTGGTTGATACTGTGATGCTTTCCACTAATGATTATAAATTTGATCTTACAATTCATTATGATAAATTTCCCCCATTTTTCTGCACATGTAAATCAATTGGACACTCCAAGGATAAATGTAGGCAGGTGATTGGAAGGAAGTATTCAAGGGATGGGATCATGTTGCCTGAGAAGGTTAACGCTTCCCCCATCTCTCCTGATGGGAATGTAGTGATTTTTTATGATAAGGGAAATGAAGTTCCTATAAACTATGGGGCATTGGTCATGGGTTCAGATGAGCGAGTGAAGAATAAAACATGGGATTACATTGCTCTAGAAGCCTGTGTATCTGATGAGAAGATTGCTCCTCCTGAAGAAAATGTGAAGTTAGATACATATATAGGGAGAAGTATACCTTATTATAAAGAAATTTTTATTTCATCTATTGGGTCCACCTCCAAAACCTTAGAAGTTAATAGGGCCTCTTCTCATGATTATCATCCTACGGTTAATCTAGTTGAAGACTTAGCAGCTGCTGCCCAGGACTCTGCTGATCAACGGATTATGGAAGAACAAATTATTGATGTCAAAGACCATCAAGGTAAACTAAGACTAAATATGGATTTTCCAGGGAAGGTTATAGGTGATACTTATCATGATCAGATCCAAGTGTAGGGATGTTCAATGGATGTGGGTAACCAAGGGTCCCCATCTAAGGGCATCATTGAGGGATTGGTGTCGACTTCCCTTCATCCTACGCAAAGGGATGGAGGAGTATCTCTTAAATTTATTTCTCAATTTGATGTGAAGGCAGATCCAGTTAAGTAGAAAACCCTCATGTCAAAGAGTGAAGAGCTGAGAGGGGCTTGGAAAACAACCAAGACTTGGCAGCGACATCGGCATCCAAAAAACTATGGTCGTGATGACTGGATTGGTGCACAAGGGTATGGCCATAATGTGTCTACCAGGTCTCCCAAAGGGCTCACCATGGAGCAATAAAATCTTGGGGAGAAATATGTTGTGCTCTTCACTCAAAGGAATTCACAGACATAGTGGGAAACTACTGATGATGATGATGAATCTGATCATGATTATGGGAATGATCTTGTTATGGATTTGTAGTTTTCCTTTTTGGATGAGTACATTCTTTATGTGACCCCATCCATCCTCTTTCTCCTATCATCTTTACCTCTTTAATAAATTTATTTGGAGCAGGCTCGCCTGTGTCCAAAACCTTTTGAGTATATATATATATATATTTAAATAATTATAAAATTATAATAAATACATTTATTATAAACTTATATATATATATATTTATTTATAATTATATACAAATATTTATAAATATATTTATTTATACTTATAATTATAAATAAATATATATATTTTTAAATAATTATAAAATTATAATAATTATATTTATTATATTTATAATTTTATAAATATATAAAAATATTTATAATTATAATTATAAATAAATATAGACATGTTTAAATAATTATTAAATTATAATAAATATATTAATTATATATATTTCTAAAATTATAAATATAATAAATATATTTATTATAATTTTATAATTATTTAAATAAATAAATATTTATTTATAATTTTAACTATAAATAAATATAATTTTATAATTTTAAATAAATAAATATTTATTTATAGTTATAATTATAAATAAATATTTATTTATTTAAATAATTATAAAATTATAATAAATATATTTATTTATTTATAATTTTATAAATATATATAATAAATATATTAATTATACATATTTATAAAATTATAAATATAAGAAATATAGTTATTATAATTTTATAACTATTTAAATAATATATATTTATTTATAATTATAACAATAAATACATAAATATTTGTAATTATTTAAATAAATAAATAATTATTTATAGTTATGATTATAAATAAATATATATTGATTTAAATAATTATAAAATTAAAATAAATATATTTATTATATTTATAATTATATATAATAAATATATTAATTATATATATTTATAAAATTATAAATATAATAAATATATTTATTATAATTTTATAATTATTGAAATAGATATTTATTTATTTATAATTATAATTAATAATTATAAATAAATATATATTTATATGAAGTCAGTCTAGCCAGATGCCTAAGCTCCTAGCTATTTATTAAAAATACAAAGAAAAGTAACAAATAAGCATGAGAGAGATGGGGTCAAACAATGAAACAAACCCTTGTATAAATGAAAAATCCACATATCAAAAGGATCAATGTCATCATTATAGACATAGTCAGAAGTTGTAGCATCATCAGCCGACTCCCACTTAGATTGTGAATTTTTTTGATTGAGAAGCGTGGAATACATCTCCATGAGTCTTTGCTGCTTTGATGTAAGTTGATCCCTAGAATAATGCCTGGTGGACCACCCCCATGATGCAATCCAATCATCACGCCCACATCCCCGACCATGACCTTTGGATTCCTCCCATATCTCTATGTTTTTTGATGGCAAGCTTCTTCATGTTCTTGCTCTACATCCAGGTTTTCCTTCAATGATTTGGCATCCAGAGGAGCAATGTTTCCCTCTATAAGGGGATCAAAATTGGAAATTTTCAGGTCAACTAGCAGGACATAATTATAAGGAACATTTTTCCCATCTAATTTTATTTTCTAAGGAGGGACCATTTGGAATCCCTCTGCATCCACGAGGGATTTCTTTCCTTTTTAGGGCTTTATGTGAGAAGCAACATCTGCCTTTTTCTTGACTTTGCGGCGACTTGAGGCAATCTCCTACTCATACATGAACTGTTGATCAACCACCCTTTGAATTTAATTTTCATTCACTTGCTCATTCATACTAGAAGCCACTTCTTGATCATGTCCAGAAACAATATATTAGAATTTGGAATTAATACCATTTTAACACCATTTTCCTCATCATTAAAGATTTCTCATTATTCCTCTTTCCCTGAGTTTCCATCCTAGCACTATAGGTAGGGGATTCTAACACTGTCATAATAGGTTCATCTCCTACTTTCCCACTGGGCTGAATATTTGTTCCAAGGTCATAATAATGGAAAAAATGTTCACCAGCATGATGTTTCAACTACCTAGCAGATTGATAAAGATCACTCTACAATAAAAGAGTAGCAGGAGAAGCTCCTCTCCTATCTCCACAGTTGTCTAAACCATCTGATGTGGGGAAGCATGTATAGTCCCACTTTCTCCATCCATTCCAATAAATTTTCCCATCCTATTCTTTTTGAAACATGTTCTTTCCTCATGTCCTCTACCAGAGAAATACAAACACAAAAAATGACTTCTACAGTTTGAAACCTCATAGAAAATCCTCTTACAAACTGAACAGAAATGGGGAATGTTCTCATACTCAATGAAAAACCTGAATTTTTCCTCATCTGTTGAAAGTTAAACCCTATAAAAAGGAGTGAATCATAGGTTTAATTCTACCATGAAGCAAAAAAAAATGGGCATACCTTACCAATTTAGTTTCTTTATCCATCTTTATAGGCATTCTCTCTCGCACATGTTCAAGCTTTCATGAGACTTGACTGCCAATGCACTGCTACTTTCACTGAAGCCCATTGTCACTGCACTATCACTCTGCCACTCTCACCAAACCCTATTCCTACCATCATTGATGGTCTCGTCAAACCCCACTATTACCATCGCTGCTCTCTCTGAACCCTACTGTCATCACTTCTCTTTCCAAATCCTGCTATTTTTGCTACTCTCACCTCCCTAGAATCTAGTCTTTTTTGTGACTTTGCTGAACATTTTCGACAAATCAAGACCATCAAAACTAAATGTATGCTATTCAAATCTTATATTTATGTATTTCTCAACTGATTCTATTCATGGTTTACTTTTTTTTGTTCTTCTCGAACAATAGTGTGTGCGGAACCCCATTTCATTTTAGTATTGTTTTGTTCGAACCGAATTCACCCCTTAGTTTCTTCACCATCACCACACTTGTTCATAGCCAAACCCAAGGGTAAGAGTTGAAAAACATTTCTTGTGATTTATTACTATCTGGGGAATTTGATTAATTTTTGGAGTTCTGTTATTCCTATATTTGAATTTATAGACCGTTCTCCATTGATTTGTGATAGGTTACCCCATGTGTTTGCCATTGAATTTGGGAACCATGATTGTTTTCAAATTTAACTCCATGTTTTGTATATAAAATAATAACATTAAATGTCTTTATGTTTTATTGGAAATTTAAATCATGTGTTATGTGATTTTCATTTCAATTCCAAGGACTTCTCAATTGTGGAAGTTGTTAAAAATATTTTTTAATAAACCATACACACCATGTTTTTGAGAAATTGAATAAATTACCTTTTTAAATAATTTCTAATATTTTATATGGTACTTTGGTCATCAAAGTGAATTATCAATAGGCACAATATTTTTACTTTTCATTTTAAGAAATACTTTAAATTCCAAGCATTGATAAAATATTTCTATATTTCTTTAAAATAAAATGTGAGGTTTAATATTTTTTTGACCCCATTTGGATTATTAGATAAGACAATTTAGGCAATTTTTTAATCAATCAAGTGATTTTACAAAGGTGTACTAATTTATAAATTGATTTCAAGGTTGGTTTAAGTGTAATGTTTTAAGAAATGTCTTATAAATTATTTTAAATTTTTATATAGAGAATTGGCCTCTTGGTGGGTTTCTAAAAGGCCCGTTTGGAGCTTTTAAATGGTCTTTCATACATGTGGGTGTGTGAGACCCACTTATTTCTCCATATTATTGTTTCCCTTCATGGGTGGTGTTTGATGTATATGGTGATCAGGTGATGGATAAAAGGGGATATTTCTTATGAGATCATTAGAGGTGTGAGTGAGTAGTTATTTATGATTAATTATGATTGTTTGGATTATTGATTGTTGCTCACAATTACTATTACTTTGGTCATAGGAACACAAGTAACTAAGAGATAAGTATTTATTTATGGTACACTAGATCATTATACACTTCAAGTTCCCCTAGTTATGTATAGGGCTAGTGGGGAGTGCCCATGATTCTAGGATTGGTGTAAGCTAGTTAGGTGACTTGTGTTAGAATGCAACATAAGTTTTCAATTGATCCCAATTTGATAAATTCTAGGAACATTTCACATTAAATCCAATAATAGATCCCATGACAACATTTACCTATATAGCATGAGTGGGGTTTCTATAATATTTTCTAAATGGTTTGAAAAGTTTGTTTCATTAAATCCAAGGGTAGATATCATGAGACTCACAAAGTACACATATAGTTTTTTTTGTTAACCATAAAATCAGGATCAACCATTTCATGAATAGACTAAAATTGAATAATTTTATACTTTTATACTTTCATAAATTTTACTTTTATATATTATAGTTTTATACTTTTATAAATTTATAAAACTATATACTTCTATAAATTATGTATACTTTTATAACATATATGTATTTTTATATTGTTTTATAAATCTATATACATTTATAAATTGTGAATATTTATTTAAAATACATATTATTTTATAAATTATATATAATTTTATACTTCTATATTTGTATATAATTTTATATACTAATATAAATATCTATACATTTTTAATTTATAGTGTTATAACTGTAATATTTTTTCAACTTATCAATAGTTTAATAGTTTTATACTTTCATAAATTCAATGCCAGTGTTGAAAATATTTTAAAAAATATAATAATTTCTTTTTTAAATTTTTAAACATTTATTATATTCAATAGTTGTATTTTATACTATGAAAAGGGTTTTCAAATAATATATATTTTCTTTTTTATTTCCATTGTTATATTCAATAGCCACATTTCATCGATTTTTATAATGAAAATGCGATTTTATACTTCATTTATTCTCATACAAAAAGGGATTTGATCATTTAAAATATGAAGTGAAAAATAGTTTTTATAAGTGAAATCTCCTCCATTATATTTGTAAATTTCCTTCAATAATTTTTTTTATCATGTGGCATGATAAACCATTTTTCAATATTTCTATTTTTTTTAAGAAATTCATGAGATCCATCTTCAATTAAACATATTTTTTGTATTTATTTTTTTAAATATTAATATTAACAAATCAAATAGGATGGATATGAATAGAGAATGGATAAATTCCAATCATATGAAGAAAGAGTATGAAGATGGAGTGAATGAGTTCATCAAGTTTTCAAAAGATCATGTATATGACCCTTCTCAAATCCTTTATCTGTGTTTATATTGTTGTTATTAAAGACTAATTATTCTATAAGAGTTGGAAGAACACTAGATCCTTCACAGAATTGATCAAAGTTATAAATGTTGGAATAGACATGGGGAAAAAGAGAATGTATCTATTGACTGGGATATCACTATGTTTTATAAATCATCTAATATGATTACAAGTGTGGACAATAAAGAAGACTGTATCGGGGATGTGATTACAAGTGTGAATGATGATGAAGATCATATTCAGGAAATGACAATGACAGTTGAAGATGAAATTTATGATTATCCAAAAAAAATTGAGAAGTTAAAGAGTTGTGCAAAGACTCTATTGTATGTTGGTTTCACTAAATATACAACATTTTCATCCATACTGAAGATGTATAATTTGAAATTAGGTAATATATGGAGTGACTCCATTTTTATAGAACCACTTTATCTCTTGAATGATATGCTCCCAGAAGATAATGATATCCCTAGCTGAACATACAATGATAAATGAATGCTATGTTTTATAGGTATGATCTATGAAAGAATACATGCTTACCCAAATGATTATATACTGTTTCTCAAGGACCAAAAATCACTTAAAGAACACCCAAAGTGTGGTTCTTATTGATACAAGAAAGATGAATCAGGTCCTATGAAAGTTTTATGGTAATTTCCATTCATTCCAAGGTTTGGGTGACTATATATAAGTGAGGATACTATTATTCAATTAACATGGCATGCAAATATAATAAATAAAGATGGGAAACTTTTTCACCCAACACACCCTCCTCAGTGGAAGAGAATTGATCATGAGTATCCTAAATTTGGAAAAGATTTTAGAAACATTTGTCTTGTATTATATACAAATGGAGTGAATCCTTTTGGTTTTTAAAGTAGAAATCATAGCACATGGCTGATTATGTTGGTAAATTATAACTTTTCACTATGGTTATGCATGAAACAAAAATACATCATGTTATCTATACTTATATCAGGACCAAAAAAACTGGGTAATGATATTGATGTTTATTTGGATCCATTGATCAAAGAAATGAAATTATTGTGGGATTCAGGTGTTATGTTGTATAATGCTTTCATAAATGAAGATTTCACATTGAGAACCATGTTGTAAGGGACGATGAATGACTTTCTTGATTATGGAAATTTTTCAGGATATAACTTTAAAGTAACTCAAAGGTGTCTCATTTCTGAACAAGGTACACAATCAATTAGGTTAAAACATTCATTAAAGAATGTGTTTCTAGGATATCATAGATTTCTACCCTGATGACATAAGTACCCATCTTGGACGACATTATTCGATGGAAGTTCATAAAAACATACAACACTATCTCCACTAACTGGTGATCAACTTCTTGGGAAAGTAAAATATGTGGACATTACTTTTGGTAATCCATTTTCAAAAAACCTTATGAAAACTAGTTGGAAAGAGAGATTAGTTTTTTTTTTGTATTACCATACTGAAATTGTTTGTACATCATACACTTTATTGATTTTATACGTGTTGAAAAAATGTATGTGATAGTGTAATTGTCATGTTACTAAATTCACCTAGAAAAAAAGGGATGAAATTAAGGCTAGGTCATACATGGTTGACATGAGAATACAGAAAGATTTTGTGCCAGTGAAGGGTGAAAAATGAACTTTTCTTCCTCTAGTTGCTTACACTCTTTCCAGGATGGAGAGATATCAGTTTTTTAACTTCTTTAATGAAGTAATTTTTTAAAAGGGGTATTCATCGAATATCAGGAACATCATGTCAATGACTAATTTAATGTTAAATGGTTTGAAATCACATGACTACTATGTTTTGATGCAAGGTCTAATTCATGTAGTTTTATGTTGCATTTTGCCCAATAATTTCTTTCATACATTAACCAAACTCTATTTCTTTTTCAAAGATACATTAAGAAAATTTATAGACATAGATAAATTTGTAACTATAGAAAAGGACATTACCTTTATATTATGTGAATTGGAAATTTTCTTCCCACCAATATTCTTTGATATGATGGTTCACTTGATGGTTCAATTAGTGAGAGAGATTAGACCATGTGGTCTTATACACTATAGATGGATATACCCCATTTAATGGTATATAAAGATTTTGAAAGGGTATGTTAAAAATTGAAGTCATACAGAGGGTTGTATTGTAGAGAAATATATTGTTGAGGAAGCCATTGAATTATGTACTGACTACTTGTCCAATGTATAAAGCATTGGTCTACTAAAATCTCATCACACTGAGAGACTTGTGGGTGAAGGAATTTCTGGAAGATTTGTTTTCATAATCAATATTATAGATTTTGAGTAGGCCAATATTTATGTTTTTTATAACAATTTAAAGTTTTACCCATACGTTGAAACCCACAAAGAAATTCTTAGGCATTTGAATCCATCAAGGGCTAAAATCTGGATATCAAATACACATAATCAACAATTTATAGAATGGTTTCAAGACCATGTTTTTAAGAAGTTAGATAAAAATATGGATTCAATTTCTGAACAACTTCAATGGCTATCTAGAGGACCAAGTGTGTATTTATTATCTTACAATGGTTATGTAATTAATGGTTATATGTTCTATAAAAATGAACATGATGAAGGTAGTACCATGAAAAATAGTGGAGTTACACTTGTGGATGAAGCGATGCATGTTTATGGTACTAAGGATAGAAATTAAATTTATGCAAATATTTCATACTTTGGAATCATCAAAAAAATATGGGATTTGTATTATACAACATTCCAAGTGCCAATTTTTCAATGCTAGTAACAGAAGTGCTATTAAAATAGGTGAATTGAGATTAGTGAAAGTGGATTTCAGTAAGGAAGGGTACAAATACAAACCATTTATAATGGCATCATAGGTAGTACAAGTATTTTATATTCTTGGTCCCACAAACTGATAGTGGTAAATTATTTTGTTATCAACCAAAACCACTGAAGTGTATAATGAAAATTCAACTGAGGATGACTCTTTCATTGGGACATCACAATCATTTCACAGCGGTCCCAATATAGATGACGTTTTTTATGTTAGAGGAGACCACAATGAAGGGATTTAGATACTCGATAGAGGTGACAAATCCCTTCATCCTTAAAAAAGAGAGTTCAATAATCATGTTATATTTTTTTATAATATACATTGCATTACCTCATGTTATTATCTTTTCATTGAAACATTTATGTAATATAAATTAAATGTCAAACCACTTCTATAGATAATGACTTCTACATGTGCTGGTTCTCTCAATCCTAAGGAACACCAGGTTTCTCAATCTATTTCTTCTCTTAGTGCAGAGGAATAATGACCATATGCATGTGATGGTGCTCCCAATCCAGAGGAATAATAGGTTTATCAATGTTTTGTTGCTCACAGTGCATAGGTACATGACCTTTTGCATATGTTGATGATACCAATCCATAGGAACAACATATTGATGATTTTGAATCTGAGGAAATTATAGGTGATGAAGTACTGATGATTTAGAAAAAATAGGAGCATCGTAGTTTGATGGTGTTAGCAAAAATCATTAAAGAGAAAGCCAAAGACATCAAATTTGAGATCGGATAGAATATATGGGGCCAGTATGTTAACCCCAACAAATCTGTGTATAGTAGTTACATTGGGCTCATCTCTCTATAATGTATACTAATTGATGTATATTTGTGAAACCATGTTGTGTCCACGCTTAAGGAATTAACATGGGAATAGATTACAGTAACATTATGATGTCCTTTATTTATTTTAATAAAAAATAAAATAATGAAACATTGACTTACTCTTCATCATCCTTTGTAGAGTTCATTTATAGTAGATTACTCCCATAAGAAATATGTATTAATTATTTCTAGAAGGATTCACATATGTTTTCATACAATTCTACTGAGATTTCATCTTAAAGATATTTAAGGGAAAATAAACCCGCACCCACCGCTTATGTATGAACACCTAATAAGCCAAGAAGTGTGGGATACATTTACTAGATGTCATGTGGAGATGTATTTTTAGGTAAATTGTGGATGGTAATACATTGTTTGAAAATATGTGTATTCATCACTTTGGTTGAGAATTTTTTATTTATGAAACAACAATTGAGTACTGAAAATAAGGAATAGGAAGAAAAACCAGTGTACCCCTACTGTAAAGAAAGGATGGGGTACACTTAACTTGAAAAAAAATGGAACACACCTTTTAAATATATCTTAATCGTTTTATGTGACATAAAATGACATCATAATTGTGTATCTATATTTATATGTAGATTGATGAATCCAAATCTAAAGTCACTTCCATTCCACATCATGTACTATGGAATGAGGCATGTGTAAATAAATATGGGATACTAATAGATGAAAATATACAAAAAGTATAGGAAACATGTGTAAGAAAGACATAATAAAAAAATGATTTAAATTGCTATGACATAATAATGATTAATTATTTTTCTATTTTTTCTATCTGACCTAGTTGCAAGAATCATCAACACATGTTTCAGATAAACACCTACTATCTGTGGTCTTGAAGTAGCTAGAATAGTAAGTTTGCATTAGAGGTGTGGATTTTGGGGTGACACCTTGAACATATTTTGAGAAAAAAATAGGTGGATAAAGATAAAGAAATGACAGAGATAAAATCAATATTATCCTCCTTTGAAGAATAATTTCATTGGAAGACTGAGTTTCTAGCAACTATTATGGGGGGAATCAAGTAGAATAAAAAACTCAAGAACAATTAGTGCATGAAGATCCCCCACCACCACCATCTTTGAGGTGATTCATTATCCTCAAAGAGCTATCTTAGTTGAGGTAATAAATATTCTCTTAATTGTTTCTATGAAATGTAAATTAGACAAAAACCAGTACCTTTCCTGTAATGATATTCTTCAGGGTGAAAATGACTGTGATTTATATCTATAAACACCCACCCATCACCTTATGGTAAGGGATACAATGTTTAATATCCAAGACAATCTTCTACAAAATAGACCACTTCCAACAGGTCATGTGAGAATGGTGATTAGCATACCTCATGAGTCGAGTATGGAGATACATGTTCCACTTGATGAAGAAGATATTCATACAACCGATCAAGCTATTGGAAAATTCATCAAATGGACATCAAATCTTATAAAAACACATGTCGATAAGAAGGTATTCATTTCCAATTTATTTTTTATTATAAACCTTTAACAATTAATGAAAAAAGGTATGAACCAATGAATGTTATTACAGAAGGACAAAGGGAAGGGGTGAAGTGAAAGATTGACTCAAAACCATCTAAAGAATCAACCAACTAATCAAAAAGATATTCTGAAATCATCTTTACTCCACCCATTCAATATCCACATTTACTAACATTGAAGGTTAATGTGGATAAAAAGTTACAAAATGGTAGTAATTACATAGTTGATTTTGAATAAAAAATTTACAGAGATAAAGTTATAGAATAAATTGCTTTTGAGAATGTAAATGAAATCCTCAACTATGAATGGCTAGGAGGCTCAGTTGTAAATGTACACATAAGGTATGTTTTCATGATTTTTTTCCTAAAGCTGATATACTATTTTAATTATGAATAAATAAATTTCATATTTTTTTCAAGCATATATATCAATACCAATTGAAGGGATTACCCCATGAAAATAATTTTGGACTCATTAGTCCTCACATCACTTCTACAGAACAAAAAAAAATAGATTCCAAAAAAATGGATGAAATAATGGAAGACCTGGCCAAATTATTTGAAAGAAAACTTGTGGATGGAAGACTCTTCTTAATACCAATGATACAGGGGTAAAACTCTACAATTTAATCATATCAAATATATCTTCATTTCTTTCATTTCTTATTCCTTTTTTTGTTTTTAGGGGACATTCGATTCTCATTACAATCAATTTGGATACTCCAAATATTTATTTCTTGGATTCACTCCATGGATAACCAACAAACCGACCACACATGATGACGTTTTTAAATTTTTAATACACTAATTTAAACTTTATAGAACTAAAATTCAAGGTATATATTTTATATTATGTTTTAATGATACTTTTTATGATAGGATGGTGTTTAACTATTATGAAAATCATGGTATAGGGATAGTCCATGTGCATAAGGAGACTGACAAGTTCTACAAGCATAAAATTATTATGGTATGTATAATAAGATTTCACTATCCAAACACATATTAAAAAAATTAATTATTTTTCTCAATGTTTCTGCAGTTTCTGAAACAAACAAATGGAAAAGATTTTGGTTATTATGTTTGTAAATTTATAAAAGAAATCACATTCCATCAATAAACTACCATCCCCAAAGAGATATTTTTAAATATAATTACTATTTAATTTATAATATTTATTAATACTTTGTCTATTTATATTTTTCTAGTACTAATATGACTGTAAAAAATAATCATATTTACAAGATGATATAGATTTACTTATAAATGAATGGGCAGCATACCTGATGGAAGAATGTATACAAATAACATGAATATGTGACTTCCATATGAGTAATGGATTGTTTCATATTTATGTTTAATTTATTTATTTATAGTATTACTCACATAATAATTGTTTTCTTATATAGGTGGATTATTTTGTTCGGGTTGGGGTGGTTTTTTTGAAGCAAATCATGCTTGTGAGAGATTGGACTTTGAGGCTGTAACTGAGATAATGAGAAAAAAGGAATGGGTCAAGAATGTATAAAACCAACATGCAAAGGTTAATTAATATTACTTATTTAACTAATTTTTTCATCATTTTATCTACCATTTATAATTTATTTTCCTTATCATTTTTATCCAATAATTATTTTTTCATATATCTTTTGGGAAGTCGTATTTTTCTTTCAACTATCTGCAAAAATCCACAAAATAGATAACATGTTCCTTTCTTCCAATGTTACCATGCATTACATTGATTTTCTTTATTGAGATTACAACAATGTATATTGAGTCGATATTTTTAACCAAAAAACCTTTCTCTTTGTTGAAAACCAGAAGAGTATTGGAAGGTTTTTCTTCTAAGAACATCAACTCAATATGTAGTGTTAGTAGTTAGACAAAGAAAGTCAATGGAAATCGTGGTAACACTAGTAGTTCATATTGTTTTAATACTTGAATAAAATGATCCAAAAGTCCTTTGGGATGTGTAGGAATTCGCTTCACCTCAATAGGACACACAGTGTGACCGGTATGACTCCAGGTGTGTCTTTTTATTTAAAATAGACATTAATTTTATTAAAAAATACAACTGACATACTTAAAACGAAAAAAACACATCAATATTGTTTTAATACTTTATAAAAATGATCCATAATTCATTTATTATGTGTAGTAATCAACCTAACCTCAATTTGACACATGGTGTGACTGGTATGACTTAATGCACGTCTTTTTATTTAAAATTGACATTATTATTAATAAAAAATACAACTCACATACTCAAAACCAAGAAAATACATTTTGATTGTTTTTATACTTTAATAAAATTTTGTATAAGTCATTTTTGATGTGTATGAATCAACCACACCTCAATCATATACATGATGTGCCCGATATGGCTCAAAGTATATGTTATCATTTTAAAATTGACATATTTGTTCAAAAAGTGTCACTCACAAAAAACTGAGTAAAAATGATCATATTTTCCTGATAATTTAGGAAATAAATTCATAAGTCATTTGAGACATGTAGGAATTATTCATACATCAAACCTATGTACGATGTGAATGATATGACTCAAAGTTTGTGTTTCCACTTTAAAATAACATTTTAGTAAAAAAGAAAAATGACATACTCAAAACCAATCAAACGCATTCGTATTGTTTTGATACATATATAAAATTATCCATAAGTCATTTGAGATGTGTAGGAATCAGTCATACCTCAATATTATGCAAAGTGTAACTGGTATGACTCCACATGCATCTTTTAATTTAAAATTAACATTAATTATAGTAAAAAAGAAAACTCATATACTCAAAACCAAGAAAATGCATTAATATTGTTTTGATACTTTCATAAAATGATCCATAAGTCATTTTTGACAAGTAGGAATCAACCATACCTTAATATAATACACGATATTCTTGGTATAACTCAAAGTATTTTTTATCGGTTTAAAATTAACTTTTTACTTCAAAAAGGGACACACACTAAAACCTGAGAAAACATGCTCGGATTATCTTAATAATTTAGGAAAATAATTCATAATTAATTTTTGATGTGTAGGAATTATTATAGTATAAAACTGAAAAATGATGTGACTATTATGACTCAAAGTGTGTGTTTCCAATTAAAAATGACATTTTAGTAAAAAAAGACAAGTGATGTAATCAAAAACATGAAAAAACATTATGATTGTTTTGATACTTTATTAAAATAATCCATAAATAATTTTAGATTTGTAGGAATCATCTTAATCTTAATCCAATTCATGATATGACTGATATGACTCCAAGTGTGTTCTTTTATTTAAAATTGACATTAATTTTACTAAAAAGACAACTGACATACTCAAAACCAAGAAAACACAATATAATTGTTTTAATTCTTTAAGAAAATGATTCATAAGTCATTTTAGATGTGTGGGAATCAGTATTACCTCAATCTGATACACGATATGATTGGTATAACTCAAAGTGTGTGTTTCTAGTTTCAAATGGAATTTTAATAAAAAAAAGTGACATAATGAAAACCAGGAAAATGCATTTAGATTTTTTTTGATACTTTATTAAAATGATCCATAACTCATTTTTGATATATAGGAATCATCCACACATCAATCTGATGTGTGTTGTGACTGGTATAATTCCAAGTGTGTCTATTTAGTTAAAAGTGACATTAAATTTTGTAAAAAATAGGTGATATACTGAAAACTGGGAAAATAAATTCATATTATTTTGATAATTTATGAAAATGATTCATAAGTAATTTATAAATGTAGGAATAAACGCCACCTCAATCTAACACATGGTGTGACTAGTATAACTCTAAGTGTGTCCTTTTATTTAAATTTACATTAAATTTAGTAAAAAGAATGGGTGATATAATGAAACCCAATAAAACGTATTCAGATTATTTTGTTACTTTATTAAAATTATCCACAAGTCATTTTTGATGTATAGGAATCACCCACACCTCAATCCAATACACATTGGGAATAGTATGACTCCAAGTGTGTATTTTTATTTAAAATTGACATTAATTTTAGTAAAAAGAACAAGTGACATACTGAAAACCAAGAAAACACATTTAGATTGTTTTGATACTTTAGGAAAATGATCCATGAGTAATTTTTTATATGTAGGAATCAACTTTACATCAATCTAATGCACAGTGTGACCGATATGAATCCAAATGTCTCTTTTTATTTAAAATTGACATTTATTTTTGTAAAAAGAATGAGTGACATACTAAAAACCAAGAAAACACATTTAGATTGTTTTTATACTTTAGAAAATGATCCATGAGTCATTTTTGATGTGTAAGAATCAACCAAACCTCAATATGATGTACGGTGTGACCGATATGACTCGAAGTGTGTCTTTTTATTTTAAATTGACATTAATTTTATAAAAACAAACAAGTGACATACTGAAAACTGAGCGAAAACATTCATATTTTTTTGATAATTTAGAAAAATTATCTATGAGTCATTTTTGATGTGTAGTAATCACACACACCTCAATCCAATGTATGGTGTGATAGGTATGACTCAATGTTTATGATATCATTTAAAATTTGACATTTGAGTTCAAAACTTGTGTCACTCACTAAAAACCAAGATAATGCACTCCAAATTGTCTTTATAATTTAGTACAGTGATTCATAATTAATTTATGATGTGTAATATGTATTCTCATGTAAAACCAACACACGATGTGATCGGTATGACTCAAAGTGCGTGTTTCTAGTTTGAAATGACATTTTAGTAAAAAACACAAGTGACATACTGAAAACTGAGAAAACTCATTTAGATTTTTTGATACTTTTTGAAAATGGTCCATAAGTATTTTTTGACGTGTAGGAATCATCCTCACCATAATCCCACTAATGTTGTGACCCATATAAATCCATGTGTTTATTTATTTAAAATTGACATTAATTTCATTAAAAAGAACAATTAAGATACTCAAAACTGATAAAATGCATTTGTATTATTCTAATAATTTAGGAAAATGATCCATAACTCATTTGTGATGTGTTGGTATCAAACTCACCTTAATACAACACATATTGTGACTGATATAACTCAAATTGTGTCTTTTTATTTAAATTTGACAATTTATTAATGTATTATTTCATATTAATGTTTAATTTATTTATTTATAATATTACTAACATAGGATTTTTTTCTTATATAGGTGAATTATTTTTCTTTGGCTGAGATGATTTTTTTTTCAACTGGTACCATGGGTGTACTTTTTTTAGAGGGGTCATGTGTGAGTGACAAAAAGATAAAACATTAATGTTTTTAAATGTTTGTGGATAATTATTATAAATTTAATTATAAAAAAAACATTATTTGAAATGTATATAGTTGTGTTTTTTTATTAGTGATGTAAAATTTATTTCAATTATGTTATATATTTCTTGTGTCGGTCACAAGTTACTTTAGTGTGATGTTATACAAATTGCACACTACAGCTGGTGGGGCCTTTATCAATGCTATTGAAAGCATTGATAAAGGGTGCCCCCTTTAACATCACTGAGGATAACATCACTTTTTTAGCACTATTAAAATCACTTTTTCATACTGTTAAAGGGAATATCTATAGTAGTGATTTGAGCAGAAGTGTTGTAAATGCCCTATCTTTTCGCATCGATGGAACCTTCTCTATGGTTTTAAGAATGAAGTGCAATAATTCCCCCATTGCCCATAGTTGTAACACTGGGGACCCCCCTCCTTCATAGTAGGTGTTGGTGAGCCTCTACTTAACTCTGATTTTCCACCATTGTACTAATACAAGTCATCTTACTTCCTCTTCCTACTATTAAGAGGAACTCCTGTAGTGAGAGAAAGCTCAATCATTGGGCCTCTATGGGTTGAAAGTAATCCTAATGGACCACCATCCTCTAGTCCCTTCTAAAACGTTAGAGCCTTCCGAATCACTTGAGAGTATAAAATCAGGTAAAATCCCCTAACTATATGTCTAATATCTAGTCGTAATACTATCTCAAACATTCAATATTTCTATTCCTAATTCCCAAATAACAAAGGAGAAAAGTGAATAAATTCTGTAAACCGAGTAGAGTATGTAGAGATATTCATATAACCCTATCGTAACTCCATAAACTCCTGGGTATGGTCCAACTTCATCGTGTTAGGTAATTAATGTTCTAGGAACAACTCCTTAAAGTTAATCCATGTAATACCTTCTTGTCTCCCATCTTGATTCATGTTAGTCCACCATCTCCTGGTGGGCCCTTGGAACATAAAGGTTTCCATAATTACTCACCCTTCTTTAGGGGTATGGACCAGCTCAAAAATTCTCCCGATATAGTCAAGAAAGTACTCTGCATCTTGAGGGCCACCGGTGCCCTAGAATTCTAGAGGTTGCTATATCTGAAAATCCCAAGAATGATCATTCATCTCCATATGTGTGGATCCGCCTTGGATAGGCATTATCCAAAAGAGTCTCGGTTGAATGGGCTCCTCAGACCGAATAACCCGTGCTGGTATAGTATCATGCTGGGATATATCCCCCTATACCACTTGTGGTATCACAGGAGCATCTGTGGATACCACAGTCAGTGGTCCCATTATACATCTTTGAGGTGGCATCTTCTGTACTAAAAGGAACATTAGGAACATAAATGGATCCTAACCAGTCTATAGGATCACACAAGGTTTTCCTAAGAGTCTACCATCAACTCAAGGTATAACCCTCCTAGCACTAACCATTGTCTTCATCTATGAACATTATTTACAATCCTCGTATATATAATAACACCACAACATACCCATTTCAACTAATTTAATCCAATGAAGATATATCACTCAACATGGAAAAAATGATATATCACATAAGAGAAACTGTCCCAAACAGATAGCACAAAACAAGACATTTAATTAAAGAACTATTATACAACACCACAAAAGATATATATATTTCATGTGTGTAGGTTCTGGGTGCAACGGAAGTGCAGGATGGGTGTGTACCCAAATTTAAAAATTTTCATGATCGATGATTAATCCGAGATCAATATGATGATAAATTCCAATATCTATAGAATTGAATCAAATATAAAAGACAAAGGAGAGAACCCAAAACTAAGAAGAGAGGATCAACATATTTTATTTATAATTAATTAAATTAAATTAAATAATTACCTCTAAGGTGATTCTTTCTTAGTTGATGTGTTCAACCATGGGTATGAGGTTCGGCTTTATTGCGATGTATAATCCAAGGATAGAAATCCTCTAGCAGTGATCCACATGTGCTCCACATATCTTCAGATGTCACTAAAGGATTCTCCGGGTGCTAGCATGGAAGATCCTTGTGCTTGCGATGTCTACCTTTGATCACCTTGATAATCGCTTCCAAAGCAATCTCCTAGATCTGGTGGAGGAGGATCTCTCTCTTTCTTGAGAGTGCTCTTGGAGAGGGAAGAGTTCTCTAGGCTTGAGATATTTTCCCCAAGGATGTTGTGCACACAAACATTGGTTAACTGGTGGTATAACCCCTTGTCTAATTAGATAATAATAACATAATGGGGAATTTAATTCACTAGGTAATAATAAATAATTATTACAAGTGTTGTTTTATTATTCCATGTGAAACCCCATGTCAAATAATAATAGAAATGTTATTATTTCCATGACATGTGCTTAACTTTCATGTTATATTTAAATATTATTTAACCAAATAATATTTCATATTATTTCTCATCGTATCATTAACTTGGTCCACCAATCCTCCTCAATATTTACAGGGTCTTGAGTAATGACTATTTATTTATTAAATAAATATAACTTCATTATTCATTGATAAATAAATATTCCATCCACAATATATTCTCTCAAATAACTAGAAAAAAAATAAATGCGATCAGACATACTTGAATAATTATTAAACCACAACCGGGAATAATATTTATTCAACTTGTTAAATAATAAATTATTTAACTCAGATATTGGCTACACTTAGTGTGTGGCCCTCTAGGCCTCTTTCTCATTGGCATTAGGTGGGATTGCCTAAAGTCCAAGATTACTATCTAGAAAAGGGTCAAGGCGCCCAAGAGAAATAAGTTGATGTCGCAACGACATGTCACCTCATACAAACGCTTACTGTGTGATATAATCCCTTTGTCCCGATATCTCCAATCAAGCGGATTACGTGCAAGTTCCATCAACCCATGTGCTCAATTTATCATTCTTTGAGTTCCCAAAATTGAACTTTCCTAGAGAACACCATGAACATGGATTTAGTTAGGATATATCATTTCCATCAAAGGGCCTGAGATATCTACTTTCATAGAAGTGACAAATATTTTCTCTCATTATTCATTAATATAGTATTACTCGTGACATACCCAACATATCCTACTTCACCATGAACATCTATCACCATAGTTTTCATCAATACATCTAAGTGTGCGAGTAATAATACCCATTAATAATAATCTTAAATTCTAAGGATCAATACACACATCCGTATATAGGAACATCTAATGACACTTATGAATGTGGATTTCCTACTGGCGGGTCTTGTTCTCATAATATCCTCCTGGATATTACCAAGGGTGCACACCATAAGAATTTGCCTTAAAGTTTCATGAGTTACAACCCCTGATAGCATGTATCATTTGTGTCCCTTAAAATGATATCATCCATCCATAGAACATATATTCAATAATAGTGTCATGGAACTTCCGAGTTCTCATCACAGCAGGGATCATCTATGAACTTTTAGTGTGATAGCTATTCTTAGGACATTATCCATCCATCCAAATTAAATTTTTTATTAAAGAAAATTCATTTTAAGGTAAAATGGTAAACCATTGTTCTTAAAAAGGAAATAACTAGTTATTTAAGGAACTAAAAAATGATTAAACACCAGGCTAAGATTACTTGACTCCGCTACTCAATAAAGCACCCAGTGCAGCGTGCTAACCTGGGTTTCTGGATCCTATCTGATTAGATCTTCAAGGTGAGTGATCATCCTTTCCATTGTCTGAATAAACTTCTCTATGTTGATTTTAATCTAATTGAATCCCTTGTCCAGTATGTGATCTTGTTTATCAATTCACACATCTTGCTCCTCGTTATCACATACTATGTCATGTAGAATAACGATCATGATGTGATACAGATTTTATTAATGTTCATCCAATTAATACAAGTTTATCATAAAGTACAAATAATTTGGTTTCTAGGGAACTAACTCCAAAAAAATCCCACTTGCACTAGATCCAATTTCTAATAACCTTCAGTCTGCTAGCTATCACGTGATATTCATGATTCTACTGAGATAGGCCTATAGTCAAGGGGTCTGCCAAATTATCCTCCATGGACACTCTGTTCACTTCAACTTCAACCCTTTGATATAAATCACTCAAGAGGTGATACTTTTGGAGTATGTTCTTTGTCCGTTTATGTGAACTTGGATCCTTTGTAAGAGCCACCACTACAGTATTATCACAATACCATGTAATGGGATCCTTACTGCTAGGTGCCACATCAAGCTCCTAGAAAAAGTTACAAATCTAGACGGATTCCTTGGATACATCAAAAGTTGATATATATTTGGACTCCGTTGTTGAATCAGCAACAATTGGCTGCTTTGAACCTTTCCAGCTCATAGCTCCTCCATTGAGACAAAAAACATATCTTGATTATGACTTCATATCATTCTAATCTGTCTGAAAACCAGCATCAGCATACCCTCTGATGACAAGCTCCTCATCTCCTCTATACACGAGGAACATACCCTTAGTTCTTATCAGATACTTAAGGATAGTCTTGACAGTATTCAAATATTGTTCTCATAGATATACTTGATATCTTCCTACCATGATTAGTGCATAGGAAACATCAAGTCTGGTACACAACATGGAATATATGATAGATTCTATCACTAAAGAGTATGGAATCTTACTCATCCTATCTTTCTCATGTTGTGTCTATGGAAACATTTTCTTGGAAAGATATATACAATGTGACACTAGGACTAATACCCTCTTGGATTGTTCCATAATAAATCTCTTTATTATATGGTCAATGTATGTACTTTGACTTATTCCAAGAAGCCTCTTGGATCTATCATTAATGATATTGATCCTTAGAATGTAGGCTACCTTTTCAAAGTCCTTCATAGAGAAGCACTTGATCAACCAGTCCTTGACTGACTACAAGACTGGTATGTCATTTCTAATAAGCAATATTTCGTCAACATACACTACTAGAATAATGATCGTATTCCCATTAAACTACTTGTAAACACATGTCTCACATTTATTCTTAGTGAAACCAAATTCTCTTATTGCTTCATCAAATTGAATGTTCCATGATCCAGATGATTTCTCTAAAACATAAATTATCTCTACAACTTGCATACCCTTTTTAGCATCACCTGGTGTCATAAAACCTTCTGTTTGTGTCATAGAGACATCTTCCTGAAGGTTCCCATTAAAGAATGTAGTTTTTACATCCATCATCCAAATATTATAGTCATGGAAATATATTATGGAAAGTATGATTATTATGTATTTAAACATATCAACTGGTGAAAAGGTTTTATCATAGTCAATTCCTTAACGTTGTTTAAAACCTTTAGCCACTGACCTTTATTTAGAGGTACTAACTTGACCTTCCATGTCCAGTTTCTTCTTTAATAACCATTTACACCCAACATGATTTACATCAACTGGCGCATCAACCAGAACTTGGACTCGGTTTTGATACATGGTATCCATATCATAATTCATAGCTTCTATAAATTTTGTATCTTCTGAGCTCTCTACTACTTCCTAGTAGGAGATAGATTCATCATTATCCAACAATAATGAGTCACCATCCTTGGTGATAAGGAAACCATATCTCTCTGTTTCCCTTACCTCTCTTGTACTCCTATGTTGTACTTTTGTTTCAGGAACTACCTCTTCCATGTGGACCTATGGAACTTGTTCATGTACCAACTCCTATATATATTTATCATCAACTTCATCGAATTCAATCTTTCTCCCACTATCCTTTTTGAGGATGTTATCCTTCTCAAGAAAGATGGAATTTCTGGAAATAGTCACTTTCTTTTTCGAGGGGTTGTATAAGTAGTATCTATTTGTTTCCTTAGGATACCCTATAAAGATATACTTTGTGCCCCATGGTTCTAGTTTGTTGCCTGATAAATCCTTAGAAAACACCTCTCATCCCCATACATGTGTATGCAACAAATTGGGTTTCTTTCCACTCTATAGCTTGAAGTGAATCTCATTTTTTGCCTTAGTTGGTACTTGGTTTAATGTGTATGTCATAGTTTTCAATGCATATCCACAAAAGGGTAATGAAAGATCTTCATGAATCATCATAGACCTTACCATGTCCAACAATGTATGGTTCCTCATATCACCAACACCATTAAACTGTGGTGTATAAGGTGGAGTGAGTTGATATAGAATCCCAGACTCCTGTAAAAGGTCAATGAACTCTTGGTTAAGATATTATCCACCTCAATCTGATCAAATCTTCTTTATCTTCTTACTAATTCGATTCTCTACTTCATTATTGAACTCCTTAAATTTCTCAAAGGACATAGACTTATACCTCATTAAGTAGAAATATCCATATCTACTCAAGTCATCAGTAAAAGTAATGAAGTAAGAATATAAACATATAGCTTCTACTAGAAATGGTCCACGCACATCAGTGTGTACCAATCCTAGATGTTTTTTGTACCTTTCACCCTATCCACAAAATGGTGGTTTGGTTATTTTCCCTTGTAAAAAAGTGTGACATCTATCAAGTGGTTTTATCTTGTAAGAGTCTAAATAACCATCTTGACAGATCTTTTCAGGCACTTCTTGTTTACATGAACAAGGCGGTGATGCCACAATTGGGTGTTGTATGAGTCATGTGAACTTGGTTTGTTATCAATTTGCAACACTTGATTCTCATAATTTAATACATACACACCACTATTTAAATGTTCCACACCATAACATATGTTATACTTATAAAAGTTACAACATTTATTTTTTATGTTGAAAATAAATGCATTTGTATCTAAACGCAATACAGAAATTATGTTCTTGGTAACACCAGGTACATAATAACAGCCATGTAAAACCAAAATTATTCTCATCAGCAATGTGAGGTGGTAGTCACCAATGGCAAGATCAGCCAGCCACGTACCATTGGAAGCTCACAGATCCACCTATCCTCTGGAAATTTTCCAAAATCTACTTGGTTCCTACATTTGAATATAGATGTGTGCCCTAAAAGCTATATCTAATACCCAATGTGTAGAAATGGAAAGATTTCACTCTATAATGAATGTACCTTTAGATTCCCCTTTCCTCTGGGTGTAGTTTATCTTTTAATGTCCTAACTTTCCACATGAAAAGCATACTACCTCCTTTTCCTTTCTCTACCTCTGGATCTTCTTCTTCTTGGTCGAACGGTGCTCAGAGTCTTTAGATTGTTTATAAATATTATGCCCCTTTTCCTTTTCCTTACTCTTCCTATTCACCATAAGGACTATGGGTTTTTCATGCCC
Organism: Viscum album; assembly: GCA_963277665.1. Taxonomy (NCBI): domain Eukaryota; kingdom Viridiplantae; phylum Streptophyta; class Magnoliopsida; order Santalales; family Viscaceae; genus Viscum; species Viscum album. Next base: position 178,554,253 of record OY728119.1, on the reverse strand, counting down.
CATGTCCTTATCCACTTGTATAATCATGTTAAGAAGCTCTGATAGGCTAATCTAATTATTTCTCATATTATAATTCACAATACAACTAGAGAAGGTCTTGGGAAGTGACGATAGTATGAGATATGTACGCAACTCATATGGGAATTTAATCCCTAAGATGTCCAGACGCTCAATGTACCCAATAATATTGACTACATGAAGTCCAACTGGCATAGACTCTCCAAGATTAGTGGTGAACAAATCATTTGAGATCTCATACATCTCTTGCCTCTCCTTCTATTTATAGAGATCTTGAAGGTGATACATCATGCTATAAGGATCCATTTCCTCATGTTTCTTCAAGAACTTAGATGACATGGATAATAACATTAAGCACTAAACATCTGTAGCATCATTCAGACGTTTCTCATACAAAGAGAGTTCCTCATCACTCGCCTCATTTCCAGGAAAAACTATTAAAGGCTCTTCAATCACATAAAGTTTCCTCTCATGGTGAAGGATAACCTGAAGGAGCCTTTGAAACTCCTAGAAATTAGTGCTGGTGAGAAGGTTTTCCTTCTTGAGTATGGATCGCAACGATATGTTTGTTTTCATTTTTGATGATGTTTATATAAATAATATGAACATAGTTTTAGTATTTTATCTCGATAAATATAGACAAATAAATAAATTAATATCTATTAGTCTCCCACTATTTTTTCAAAACCTAATAGCCCTTACCATTGGCTTTGAAATATCATATTGCTTGGACATTCTATTGGTAAGGATCTATATTTCCCTTCACATTACCCCAACTAGGGTTGGTCAATAAACTTCAAAGGTTTTAGGTAGTCATTCCAAATGCCAACTTCATTAACTCATAGCTCCTTGATCTGTTGAGTGGACTCCCCGATCCTAAAATCCTTAATTTTGGATTTCCTCAACATTTGCCTCTCAGTTGCACCAAGTCCTGCTAGGGCAGACAACCCTTGATGTAAACTAAATTAAGTCAACCCAAAACCTCAAATTAAAATTCCATGATAATTGAAAGTACCCCAATTAGGGTTGGTCAAGAACTTTGAACTATGGTTCGATTCTAAAATAATTAATGGAAGGCTATACCGACTTAATATTTTATTGAGGGATTTTATCCTTTATACATAAATTGTAACTTATTATCTTTTCACATGCTTGTTAATATTAAGTGGGATATACTTAAGTGATTAACCATGTATAGATAATTTTTACGCACAATCCATTTTATTTTTAATTCCATCTTATATGCTTGTTAGTTCATTAATTATGTGATCACCTCAAACATCCATAATGAATAAACATAAAACTAACAAAAATAAATAAAGGGTATGATCATGATATTTACTATTGTTTAGTTTATCTAGAGGTTGATAAATTAACCCTAACCTAGGGGGGGAAAACCTTGAACCATTTAAGATTAGTGTTTACATATTTCCACCTATCCAAATTTGTATCTCCTTGGATTGGTTTCTCCTCGGCTCCAAACTTGAACTGAATCTGCTAGCTTGGGAGCTCCATCCATTACATATTCTTTTAACTCGCACACAGGTGAGGCGTAAAAGGGGGTTTACATAAAATAAACCATGGGCATGCAGGCCCTACATATTAATGAGGAGAAGGCACACATGCCAAAAATTTTAATTTAATAAATAAATTAAAAGGGAACCAATCACATACAAATGTTTGGTCTAGCTCATGATCATCCACATACATGAAAATAATTACGCATTTAATAAAACTATCATTCAATTATTTAATCATTCTTATTAAGATAAATTACGCTTGAATCGATTACTCATTATCTTTAATTAATCAATCCTTTTTATCTTAATCCTTTTTTGAATTTCCTTGAGATTCTTATCCATAACCTTGTAAATAACTTGTACCTTGGAGGAAACCCGGTGGATACCCATCAAAAACTGCCCAGCATGTATTTATACTTGTATACAGTTTATTCTTTTTGACATGTATCATGCACATAGAATTATAATTGTAATACAAATCATACATGATGTGCAGAGCTTTGAACATTATGAAAATGTGAATTAAACATATATATATATATATATCAAACACCTATCACATGTTGTGTCCCAGATTTATGCCCACATGAAGGTACATGTCTCAAGGGTTACATAATATAATAATAAATTTTTAAATATGCGTAATCTGGAAAAAGTATATGTTACGTAGATCCGACTACATGGTGTGTACCATCCTCACTATCCATCTGAAGTACACACCTAGGGAAACAGTGTGTGAGGTGTACTTCCAAAATCTTCAGAGTACATGGTGTGTCCAGTGGGCCACATGTTGTGTCTACTCTGTATTACACAGTCACCCGCCAGGAAAGCTGGGTATGGGATACAAGACTTGACCCTGACCCAAAGGGACTAAATTCCATGTCTAGTGGGACACACAGCATGTAGTCCAGCTGACTATGCACTAGTCTATACTGGTCAATTCATGGTGTAATAATTAACTACACCACATTTCATTAATGCACACAGCTTGAGTAATTACTAAATGACTATCAATGCACTGAACACAACTACACGGTGTGTGATCCGGATTACATGGCATGTATGGAAGATTAAACGGCGTTTAATTCTGAATACATGGAATATACTGTCATGATACCTGGATAGAATATTTGACACCTCCTGATGAGATCCTCAATGTAATTTTAATCCAAAAATTATTTGTTTCTATTGGATCTATGAGAAAAGAAAGAGGAAGAATAGATCTCAAAATTCAGATTAAAATAATGATTAAACATGAATTGACAAACTAAATTATTAAAGCGTAAATCGTCAACAAATTATTTGAATAATTATAAAACAAAATATGACCCCCTCTAATACCACTTGTAGGTTTTGGGAACAAAAAAAGTGAGAGATGAGCGTGTACCCAACTTTTCAAATTTCCATGATCGATGATTAATCTGGGATCAATATAATGATAAACACTAGTATACATGGAATTGAATCAAAGATAAAATACAAAGGAGAGAACCCAGAATCGAGAAGATAGGATTGACATATTTTTTTTATAATTAATTTAATTAAATTAAATAATTACCACCAAGGTGATTCTTTCTTTGTTGATGTGTTCGACCACGGGTTTGAGGTGCAGCTACGTTGCAATATAGAATCCATGGATAGTAATCCTCTAGCGGTGATCCACATGTGCTCCACGTATCTTTGGACGTCGCCAAAGGAGTCTCTGGGTGCTAGCGCGGACGATCCTTATGCTTGTGATGTCTGCCTTTGATCGCCTTGAGAATCACTTCCAAAGAATTCTCCTAGATCTGGTGGAGGAGGATCTCTATCGTTATTGAGAGCGTTCTTGTATAGGAAATAGTTCTCTAGGCTTGAGAGATTTTCACTAAGGATGTTGTGCACACAACAATTGGTTAGCTGGTGGGATGACCCCTTGGATAATTAGAGAATAATATTATAATGGGGAATTTAATTCACTAGGTAATAATAAATAATTATCACAAGTGTCGTTACATTTTTTTGTTATTCCATGTGAATCCCCATGTCAAATAATAATAGAAATGCTATTATTTACATGATATGTGCTTAAATTGCATGTTATATTTAAATATTAGTTAACCAAATAATATTTAATATTATTTATCACTGGACCCATATTTGGTTCAACCTCCTCAATATTTATCGGGTCTTGAATAATGACTACTTATTTATTAAATAAATATAAATTTATTATTCACTAATAAATAAATATTCTATCCGCAATATATTCTCTTGAATAAATAGAGATGAAATAAATTCAAGCAGGCATACTTGAATAATTATTAAACCACAATTGGGAATAATATTTATTCAACTTGTTAAATAATAAATTATTTAACTGAGATATTGGATACACTTTGTGTGTGGCCCTCTAGGCCTATTTCTCATTGGAATTAGGCGGTCTTTCCTAAAGTCCAAGATTACTGTCTAGAAATGGGTCAAGGTACCCAAGAGAAAGAAGTTGATGTCACACCAGCATGTCACTTCATATGAATGTTTACTGTGTAATATAATCTATTGGTCTTGATATCTCTAATCAAACGGGTTGCATGCAAGTTCAATCAACCCATGTGCTCGATTTATTATTATTTGAGTTCCCAAAATTGAAATTTCCTAGAGAACACCATGTCCATGGATTTAGTTAGGCTATATAATTTCCATCAAAGGTCCTGAGATATCTACTTCTATAGAAGTGAAAAATCCTTTCTCGCATTATTTGTTAATGCAGTATTACTCGTGATGCACCCAACATATCCTACCTCGCTGTGAACATCTGTCACCATGATTCTCATAAATACATCTAAGTGCATGATTCATAATACCCATTAATAATAATCTTAAAGTCTAAGGACCAATACACACGTCCTCAGATAGGAACATCCAATGACACTTATGAATGTGGATTTCCTACTGGCGGTTCTTGTTCTCATAATATCCTCCTGGATATTACCAAGAGAGCACACCATGAGAAGGTGCCTAAAAGTTTGATGAGTCCCCACCCCTGATAGCCTATATCATTTCTGTCCCTTAAAATGATATCATCTGGTCATATAACATATATTCAAGAATAGTTTCATGGAACTTCCAGGTTTTCATCATAACATGGATCCACCATGACCTTTTAGTGTGATAGCTATTCTTAGGACATTATCACATACTATGTCACGCAGAAGAAAAATCATGATGTGATAAGGAGTTTATTAATATTCATCTAATTAATAAATTTTTATCATAAAGTACAAATAAGTTGGTTTCTAGGGAACCAACTCCAACAATGTTAACCTATGTGCCTAGTCATGATGCATAAATACATCTGAAATCCCATAAATCACATATCATTATCATATGCATCAACCAAGGTGATTTTAATCAATGGTAATAGAAAAACACAATTACCCATTTTATAGAAACTTAGAGGTACACTATATAGTGATCTCTAGGCACTAACATAGTTCCCCTACCCAAGTCCTAATGTCTAATCTCCTTTCTAACTTTTCCTGACCCAAATAAATAGAATAAAAAATTTAATTAATAACCTAGTCCTCTGATACCGTTTTGTAACATCCTGACTCGAATCACCGAGTCTGATCCGGAATTCCACGTGACCTCATGTGCATCTCCCCATACGCAAGAGGCTGTCGACTAGCAGCAAGGGTTTTATTCCATTACTGGAGATCCTATACCTTCAATATCATATCCTAGAATCAATAATCAATAATAAACTATATAATAAAAATTAGAATAAACATGCGGAAAAGTAAATATGATATACATGTAATACAAATAAAGAATCTCTCAAAAGTGGAAAGCATGTAAAAATGAAATAAAGTAGATAAAGTAAATAAAAAATGGATCCCCTAGAGTCAGTCCCAGTCTGTTAATTTCTCCACAATCCTCTGCTCAGCTATCCAACATAGGGCCCTTTCCATTTGCTAGATCCCTCATACAATCTACAAGCGCATTGAAATTCCCAAGTAGGGTGTGAGTATAAGACTAAGTAGGACACCACCAATGTGTACTTAACATGATGTACTCAAGTATAATAGTGTATTCCATAATAATGATTAATTCATGATAATAATAAACATTCAATCTAAAATCGAGTTGTTGTGCAGTAACCAAGCCGCCATAAACCCATGTTCATACCTACTTCAGCTCCATACCAGAAAACATTAGAACAACCATGGAACATCTCAAAATTAGAGCCAACCTCAATATTATTGATATACATACATGAACCTAGGCCCCCAGGTCAGACCACACTAGGTTATCATGCCCCAACACAATCTCTGGGTCCGATCACATATACCATCATGCCCAAATGTTACCACGCAGTTCTGATCACTCATGATCGACATGCCCCATGATCATCACATAAGGGTCTGATCAATCATGATCACCATGCCCCTAGGTCAGTCCACATTAGGCCATCATGCCTCATCTTCCATCTTAGCCTCATCATCATGTCACATGTAGCATTTGAACACACTTTACCTCTAGGGATATCAAGCCACGATAGGTCCACCTATCTCATGTGTACCATGCACAAGTAACAACAATACAACATATACCAAACATATCTTAAGAAAACAATAACATCATATCAAGGCCACATATCAAGGAACACATATCAAGACACATCCCGTGAGAAAGTATAACATCATCATAAATAAAACATGTGAATAAAACATCAACATGGAATCTAGATACATTAACAATTCTCATGAAGCAAGGTCATACAATATCATAGACTACACACACACCCACAATCAATCACAAGTAAAGAATGGATATCAAATATGCCAACATGATAGTCACACCACGACAATTTATAACAAGATACCAAGAAGGTAAGGAACATCCTACCTCAAAATTCATTGATGTCAAAGGCAAGGATAAACCTGTAAAGAACATATCTTCGTGACCATATTATCAAAATGTCGACACTCAAGGTTCACTAATGATCCCTAAAACCAAAACCAACTATTTTATTTCAAATATAAATAAAATATCACATGGGATGATACATTCTATCTTAGTTAAATTCCAAATTATCATTTTGTAATTATCTTTTGATAATTTTTCATAAATTATCATTTTATAACTATACTTTGATAATTTCTCATAAATTATCCTTTTATAATTATAATTTGATAATTTCTCATAAATTATCCTTTTATAATTATATTTTGATACTTTCTCAAAAATTATCCTCTTATAATTATATTTTTGATAAATTTTTTTAAATTATCCTTTCATAATTATCTTTTGATAATTTCTCATAAATTATGCTTTTATAATTATATTTTAATATTTTTTAAAATTATCCTTTTATAATTATATTTTTATAATTATCATAAATTATAATTTTATAATTATATTTTGATAATCTATCAATTATCATTTGATAATTATCTTTAATAATTATTCTTTGATAATTTAGTAATTATTATTGGGTAATTTTAAAAAAATTATCCCTTGATAATTCTTTACAATTTTATTTGACAATTTCAGAAAATTATCTTTTGATAATTTTAATAAATTTTTATTTGAATAACTTGGTCTCATTATCGTTTGATGATTATTTATAATTATCCCTGGTCATTCCATGTGATTATATTTTCATAATTTAGATAATCAATCTTTAGCGATCTCGCACAATTATCTTAATTTAGTGAAATTATATTTTTTATAATTTCATATAAAGTATCCATTTAATAATTTTTATCAATTTATCCATGATAATCAGATGGAATTTATTCGTTCATAAATCATGTTTTATTACTTTATTCAAAATTAACTATTCTTTTTAATTTGAGAATAAAAGAATACAAAAGAATAAAATTAAACAAAAAAAATATTAAAAAAATAAATAAATAAAATAAAACCTAGAAGAGGGGATCCCTCATATTGATTCATTTGGATCAGTAAGGTTTACCAATCATGTGCAAGGTATATCTTGGGTCACCCTAACTTGATAGTATATTTCTATTCGAAGTCATTTAGCTATTACACAACCCACACTGTATTTATATGGTATTTCAAAAACAAAAACAAAATCAAAACCCCACATTAATCCACCATTTCACTAGAAAATTAATTGCAGAGTGTTTTAATTCTCCCCATTAAGACAATGAAATTTATCACTGGTCAAAACGGTTTTAAATCCAAGATTTTAGATTTATGTGTGTGCATCAATAATGGTAAAAGGGGTGTTGAATAAGAAGGGGATAAATAAAATGATTTTCAATTATTTTAATTAATACAATAATTATAATTATTTAATATAAATATTAAATAATTAAAATTTACAAGTGACTTATCCAAACACCCGACGCTTATAAAAGTTATGTCTCGTCTAAGGTAAACACTGCATTCCAGACCTAACTGTGGTCTCAAATTTCCCATATGACACACCATTTGAGAGAAATTAATTACTTATTAATTAAAAAATGGAATAATTTAATAATTTAATAATAAAAAGGGTTTTATCAATTGAGATGTTTCCAAACACTTGATGTGCATAAATTTTATACCTCTTCTAGGGTAAACACCATGTTTCGGACCTAGCGATGGACTCAAATTTCTCAAAAGATGAACTATTTGAGATATATTAAATTATTTTCAAAAACTAATTTAATAAAAATTATTAAATAATTTATTCTCACAAGCAAGTCATCCAAACATCTGATGCCTAAAAATGGTATACCCCTCCTAGGGTAAACATTGTGTCCCAGACCTAACAGTTGTCTTATATTTCTCATATAACACACTATTTTGGATTTATTCAATTATTTTGAATAAATTTCGTGTATGAAAAATAATATATTTTATATTTTTATTTCGTCATCACCGAGACTTTACGGGCCTTAGAATCTCACACTAAATCAGTGTCTTGCTTCAAAAATATTCGATTGAATAATCCAAATTGTTAGTTGAGATTTTACTCTTACGCAAATCCTTTAACACATTTATTAAGTTGTTTTCATTAATAAATCATTTTTTTCACATAAGATACTTATAATTTATCAAAATAGTGTTTTTATTATCTTTGTAAAATTCAGGATATTACACCACTATAGACCCTTGATGCATCAGTACGTCTCATGAGACAAACTAGATCAGGTTTTTCAGAGGCCTTTTCCATTTATGTAGACTTCTTGGTCGAGGCCTTGATGGTATGTTTTAGACATCCCACATTATGTATTCCTTAATTATGAGATTATACATTGATTTCCATGTTATTATTTGACCAGTATAATATTCATGGTTAAGTTTTCTAGATTATTTAAATTATTTATGTTTTATTAATTGATCATGTTTTATTCTACTAAATTATTCTCAAGTTATTGATTAAATGGAATGTGTTTCGGTTATTTACCTCTCTATAATCGTTTATACTTGTTTATGATAGCTTATGTTATATGTATACCCTTACTAATCATCTTAGATCACCCCTTTCTTATGTTTTATTTTTCCCAGTATTTCAAAAAGTTTATTAAGACTAATATGCATGGTTAAGTTAAGATAATAATGGTGTTATCAAATGATTCACTATTTTTTATTTTCTATTTTAAATTATAATGTAAGATTCATATATATAATCTGGTTTCGAAAACTTCTAAACTGATCAGTCTTTTGGGATTAAAATCTTATAAATTTTAGTATAAACTTTGGGAACTATATTTAGGAAAATATAGATTAGAGAACTTAACCATATGATAGACTTTGAGGATAAGTATATAAAAACATTCCAAAGAAGCCATGTTATGAAATTTTTAATTCATGTTAAGCATTTCACTAGTTTTGAGATTATACATAATTATATGACCAAATCTAGTGTGCACCATCATTTAGAAATAGTGCCTATCATAAGGAATGATAACCTCATCAATGAACATAATCCAAAGAGTAATAAGGATCATATATTTTATAGTCTTATTCAAATATTTAGAAGGGAACAAGTCTCACAAATATTCTCATCATATGATTATATGGTATCATATGATAACAAGACAAAGAAATAATTCTCTAAGTATTATAGATTTAGAGGGAAGAATGATAATAGGAGTATAACTTGGAAAAGTATCGATAAAGTAAAGAATAGAATGAATTATTTTCTTACATGTGATAATTGTGGAAAGAAACACCCTAGTACTTTATTAAAAGGAAGAGGAGTTTAGTACACGTATAGAGAGAAAGGCCATCATTATTGTGATTGAAAGAGTAAGAAAAAGGTTTCCAATATGAAATGATTCAACTACAAAGATATGGTACACTATGTAAATCTATGTCTTAATCATCAAAGGAATATACACTGAAAGAGGCTAATGGATCATGGTCAAACTTATACTACTACCACTGATGAAGATGAATGATTAATATGTCCATGTTTGGATTCAATAATTATGTTATTTGAGTATTTTATCAATAATGCTATAGTTATAATAACCATGAGATATATAAGGATTGTACTACAATACTTATTATTTAAGGAATTGGAAGCATGTGATGAATAAAACTAGTAACCAAGATAATTGGTTATGTTGTAATTTGATCTTTTGGAAAACACGTTATTTAGGAAAGATAAACCTAAATATATGCTTAATGTTGAGATAATAATAAATAGATGTTTATGGGATAGTATTAGTGACCATAAATGTGGTTAGTGATTTGATGTTTTATGTTCTCTTTATAGGGTTTACTATATGTTTGGATTTAAGGAATATATTTGACAACCTGATATTTTATTTTTGGAAGCATTCATATTTTAATTAAGGTTTTAAGGTTATCAAGGTATTTATATATTTAGTATGTGAAATTAAGAGTTACAATATTTTGTTTGGGTAATCTAATGTGAAGTTTATTTTGGAAATTTAGTGACCTTCCTTCTAAATTTTGTTCATTGAATTTGGACTGACATATTTTGGAAGAGTCTTAAGATTAGTTAATTATGGAATGGGTTAAGTTAAACTTTGGAAATTATTGTTTGTTGATAACATGTGTTAAATTTTTTGGTTTCCGTAAAAATTTAAAGTATTAAGGAATAAATTACGAAAATTTTGATAAAAGTGCTTTAGGTATGAAAAAATATTCATGAATACACATTTCCTGGAGTAATAAATAAAGTGGAAATATATCGAAGCATAGCCAAAGAATGAGATTATGCTTATGACATGGTAAGAAATCAAGTAATTTTATTTTATAAAGTGATTATATAGAGAGTAAAATAGTCCCTCAACTCTAGGAAAAGTAATTTTTAAAAAAACATTATCTATTTACTTTTATTACTAAGAAATGTTCTTTTAAATGATCACAAATTTACAGTTTTGTGGTGGTAGAATTTCTAAAGATCATGTTATCTATCACTCTCTATAAAAACTTGATATTTAGATTTCTCTTTCATGTCTTTATTTTAATGAATGTTCTATTATTTTGGAATCCTAGTTTTGTGGTGACCTTCACATTTCTATTTACCACTTTTTTAGAGGAAGTTTTATAAACCCTTTTTACAATGTGTTATTTCCACAAAGTAATTTTCTAGTATAAAACTTTAATTTTTTAAGAAAAATTTCAAATTGTGAGGATGCAATTCATTGAATTAGTGAATAATGTAACACCCCAATATTTTATGGTATTTCTCTTTTAAATTTAACATCTTCGATAACTTATGTTGCACGCAACACTATGTTTAAAACTATGATATACTATTTCAAATGTGATTGTTATAACCTAATCATTAAATTGGTAGGAATGAATAGTATTAACCACATTATGAAATTTAAATATTATTTATTGAATCATTTTTTTACATTAATCCAAATTATTTTTATAGGTATAAGATAAGAATAAATCCAATTTTATGCATAAAAGACTATATATTTCTAAAGGCAGTTTTATCGCCTTTTAATGGCGCACTTGTTTTAAAAATAAATTTGGCAATTTTATAAATTATATTTAACAAAATAAAATTAATTTTTAAAACCAAAATTTCAAAATTATCTTAGGGTGATTTTTTTTCTGAAAATATTTATTTTCCACTGAAAGTTAAAAATACTGATTTTTATAAAACTATCAATTTCATTTTATTAAAAGTCTATTTATGATTTTAATTTGATCTCAATTTAATTTAAATAATTTTTAGTTATAAATAATATAATTTATTTCCTCATTATATCTTATCTTGGTATAAGTTCATTTTTGGGCTTAATAATGCATTAAAAAACTGTTTTTAGTTGTGTTTTAACAGTTTAATTTTAAATTAAATTCTATAACTTCTGTGTTTTGAATTTTTAAAAATGGATATAATATTTGGAATCATAAGGTCTAAATTAATTAAATAGGATCCATTTATTTTTATTCAATATGAATAGTAACTTTGGTAAAAAGATGTTACCACAGTTAAGGGTAAATAGGGTAATTTATGTTAAAAATAAAATGATAAGGATTAGAAAAATACCCTAAATTTTTTCCATCTTTTATTTATGATTTAAATTCGACCTATAACATCTAAGGTTCAAATTTGAGTTATTTAATGGAAAATTTTCCATGAAAATGACTTTGATATTATTTAAATTAAATAAAATCACAAAATGTCATTTTCTTGGTCTTAAACATCCCTTATGTGTCCGCGTGGGAAAATGGTAGTTTATGAATGAATATAAGTGTCTATTTTGAACTTAATAAACTTATTTTCATGATATAAATTTATTTATGATTTTTGGTTACCATTGGGATGAGGTTATGATATTATATAATATTTTATTTAAAGAAAAGACAAATATGTCACATTCATATTTTAATAGCTGTATTATTTTTAAAATAGTGTTATTTAGAATATATCTTTGACTATAGATTTTATTTTTAAATATAAAATATTTATGGCCATCTTGATATTTTATTTTAAAATTTTAGTGAATAAATAATTACCTTAAATAATTATGCAATGATAATGAAGTAATTATTTTATTAATAAAACAATCAAATAAATGATTTTAAAAATATTAAAATAAATATAATTTGAATTAATTAACGTGATCCATGAATTTTCTAGATGATTATGAAATATTAAGGGTGTATTTAAGGTTTTTCTTCAAAGTTATCTTGCTGTCTTGTTTTTCTGAAGGTGAAAGTAATGAATAGTATAAAAATTGACACTAATGATATTTTATCAAAATAATATATTATTAAATTATTTAAAAATCATTAAAAAATCATTCAAAATAAAAAGTTATTATGATTTAGTCTAAAATTTAATAAATTATTCATTTATGGTCCAATTTACATTTTTAGTAAAAAATTACAACCTTTTAATATTAAATAAATTGTTACCATAATTAAAATTAAATTATGTTAACTAAAGTCAATAAAAATGATAAGGTTTAAAGTAAAACCAAAACATATAAAAATTTTATTGGAAGATAATATTACAACCTTATCTCATCTAATATTATAATCCTTTTCCATTTGGTTGTATTTTAATAGAAAATGAATTTAATATAATTTAATATTTTGACGTTTCCAAGGGAACCCCTCGCCTCAATTACAAAAGGGCACTCATTCCTTCATTTCATTTCACCACCTTGAACCTTCTAGCTTGACCAAGATCAATCCATTTATCCTAATAACATCCTTATAAATGTTGTGGAGGTCCTAGTACTCTAAAAATACCAAATCTAGATCCTTTGAGAAGAGATATAAAGGAAGTCCACTGAAAAAGAGGAGGTTCAGAGACGTTTGAAGGAAGTTGAACTTGAGGTAAAGGAATTCTTAAAACAATTTCCATTATTTGAGTTAAAATTCTACTCCATTGATTATTTCATGATATTATTATGTTTCAAATAAATTTTGATTATCTTAAATTGTATTTACACTTATTTTATGTTTATTTACAGTTGATACACATAGTCGATTCATTTGGTTAACGCTCACACTTTCTTTTAAAAATACTCTTTTAAATGCTTCTTTTTTTTCAAAATTTAAAACAATTTTTTTAAATTATACTAAATGAGCATATTTTTTTTCTTTAATGATGCCTTAATTCCTTGAGGAATCCTTTACAATTTTGTAAGGTTATTTTCAAAGAAATTTTTTTCTTTTATAATTACGAAGCTTTTTAAGAATAAGTTATTTCAATGTTAAAAAGGGTATTTTATTCAATAATTTTTCACTGATACCGCTAAAGTATCTATGTCAACATCATTGTTTTAATCCTATTATTTATTTATTTTGATTTCTTATGATACCATTTACCATATTTTATTGAATAGTTTATGATCATTTTTACTAGGGATGTACTATTTTGATACCATTTGCCATATTTATATGGATGGTTTATGATTTTTTTTATTTAATGAGAAAAGTATTTTCATTTCGTATGATAGTTAAAATATTAATGTTTATGTTTATTATTTTTCACCCCTTTCATATGAGGAATGCATTGGACTTAGTAAGTGATGGTTGGGGCTCATTATATCCCCTCGATACATCGGTAGGTCTCATGAGACAAACTAGACCAGGTTTTGGATGAGACCTTACCCATTTATGTAGAATTATTGGATGAGGCCTTGATGGTATGTTTTAGATGTCCCACATTATTCATTCCCTAGTTATAAGATTGTAAATTAATTTCCATGTGATTATTCAACTAGTAGAATATCCATGGTTAAGTTTTCTAGCTCATGTGAATTATTTATATGGTATTATTTGATCATATTTTATTCTAAAATATTATTCTTGAGTTATTGATTAAATAGAATGTGTTTTCGTTATTTTCCTGTACATAATCATTTATGCTTATTTATGATAGCTTTCATTATATGTATACCCTTATAGAGCATCAGATCTCACCGCTTTCTTATGTTTTATTTTTCTCCAGGATATCAATAAGTTTATTATAAATGATATACAGGGTTAAGATAGAAGAATAATGGTGTTATAAATGGATTCACTATGTTTTATTTTATATTTTAAATTTTAATTTAAGATTCGTGTATATAATCTGGTTTCCAAAAACATTTAAATTGAATGGTACTTTAGGATTTTAATCTTGTATTTATGATAATGTATTAAAACTAAGGCACAAACTATGGGATACTGGGGTCAGGGTCTTTACAATTACCTTAATATTTTCCCATATGATTTTATTCAATGCAGGTACAACATTTTTCCATGTATCTATATCAATTGGTATATTCATTCTCATTGTGATCCCAATATAACCAATGAACATTTCCTTATTGGGGTCAAAAGGTTACCCGCATCGATTTCAAACAACCTCAAATTTTATACCTTTGCACCCTTCCTTGATAATTTTAATTAACACAGTGATGCTATGCTATTATTGTTTTTCCATCAACGTGTTGTTAATCCCAAAATAATTATACAGTTTTAGCATCAATAGTTAGTCCATCCTCTGGATTTTTAACATTATCATACGAAGAATTAATTATTTACACTAGTAGTTAAAATTTTAATTTATATTTTTAAATACAGTAGAGAACACATAATATTATGAGGAAAAACATAGTATATTAAGAAACATTTTAACCTTCACATTTAACTCTCTTTTTTTCTTTAAAGGTTTAGGTAATTGGATCCTCTATCAAGTATCTAAATACCCTCTTTTTAGTCCCCAAAAAAATACAAGACATTGTCAACATTGGAACCACCGTGAAATGATTGTGATCTCTCAATAAAAGGGTCGAACTCAATTGAATTTTCATCTGACCCTACAGTTGTTTTAGTCACCAATTGGAAAATTTAATAGTTCATATTTTTTTATATAAGACATAAAATACCAGTACTGATGGTGATTTCATTATGAATAGGTTTTCCTTATACTCTTCAACATTAAAATTCACCTTCACGAATCCCAATTCATTAACTTTCACTACACTCCTATTGTCAAACCATTTGAAATAGAAAATCATCACTTGAAATATTGTATAATCCAACTCATATATTTGTTCGATGATTCTAAAAATATCACATATTCTCATAAATTAGATTCCAATATTTGGAACTGGATATGTTCATCACTTCTATCACAAGTGTAACTCCATGATTTTTCATCATACTATGATCATATCATTCCTTTATATAGAAAATGAAACCATTAATTAAAAAACCAATGTAAGATAGAACATTTACATTTGTTTCCATAGTTATCCAACAAATTCATTCAGAAAATGAATTCATATTTTCAAATAAATCCTTGTAAATATTATCTCATAACCATCCTATAAATTTTTTATTATCTATATTTGATATCCATCCATTATCCATTGATAGATTTAAATGTATAAGAAATAATTTGTGGCCTTAAAATTATGGAGAAACATCTGTGATATTATATAAAATGTAAATGTGATATTTCTCCCTCTCCATGATGATAATTGTAACAACATCTCTTCCAAAAATACCTTCACCTATAAGGCATCCATTGTGATGAGATTTTGGGAGACCGATGTTATCAACATTTGATAGATAATTGATACATAATTCAATAGCTTCTTTAATAATATATCATTCTAAAATATAACCTTTTCACTCAATTTTATTTTGGATGTACCCTTTAAAAATCTTCATATACTGTCCAATAGGGTATATCCATCTATAATGGATAGTACTATATAGTTTAATCTCTTTAACCAAGTGTACTATCAGGTGGACCATTATATAAAATACTTATTGTAGGGAGAACATATCTAATTCATATAATATGACTTCAATATCTTTATTCATGATTAGAAACCTCACCAAGTCTATAACTTTATTGTATATAGTTTTGAAAAGGAAGAAAATTTTGGTTATTATATGTTATACATTTTTTGGTATAATTAAACATAAAGATATGGAGATCAAATCTTGTATCAAAACATGATAGTCATGTGATTTTAGACCATATACCTTCAAATTATTCATTAAAATGACATTATTTAAATTTAATGAATACCCCATTAGATAGAGTGTAATAAAATGGAGGAAGAAAAGTTAATTTTTCACCCTTCAACAATTCCAACTCTTCCTTTATCCCCATTTCAATCATTTCTAACCTAGACTTGATTCTATCTTTCAATTTTTCAATAAAATTTAGTAATGTTCCAATAACACTATCAAATACATTTTTTTCTACATGTATGACATCCAAAATATGTATGATTTATAAAAAATTACAGTATGGTAATTTTTGGAAAATGTATCTCTTTTTTCAACCTTATTTTTTAATATTTTTCGAAAAAGGTTTATTATAAATAGTGTCAAAAAAATTACTTCATCAAATAGTTGATCACCCATTAGTGGAGATAGTATTGTACCTTGTTTTGTATTCCCATAGAATGATGCCATCTAAGATCAGTATTTATGTCATCAGGGTAAAAAATTATGATCTCAAAAAAAATTAAGGAATGTTTCAACCTAATTGAGTGTATGCATTCTTCATAAATGGGATACCCCAACATTCCTTTAATGTTATAATCTAAAAAATTTCTATAAGTAGAAAATTCATTTATCATCTAATACATAATAGATCTCATTGTGAATTATTCACTTCTATGAGCATCAAACAATGAAACACACATATCCCACATCAATTTTAAATCTTTGATCAATGGATTCAAATTGACATCAATATCATTACTAGTTTTTTTTCGTTCATATATAAGCATATAAAACATAATATATTTTTTCTCCATGCATAACCATGGTTCCAAGAAATAATTTACCAATATAATGTGCCATGTACTTTGAGTACTATTATATACACCAAGAGGATTTATTCCATCTATAGATAACACAAGAATGAGGTTTCTTGACTCATTTACAAATTAAAGATACTCATAATCAAATTTATTCCACTGAGGAGAGTCGGCTAGGTGACATAATTTCCCATATTCAACTCTTGTATCTAAACACCATGTCAATTGTCTAGTGGTTTCCTGAAATCCATATAGTTTTTTAAACCTTGGAATGATAAGAAAGTAACATATATATTTTGAATTACTTGATTCATATTTCTTGTATTCATTCATTCCATGCTTAGGAAATTTATGGAGTGATACATGGTCCTTGAGAAACAATATACAATCATTTGGAAAGGAATGTATTTTTTTAGAGATCATGCCCATTGAACATAGAATTCATTCAATATCATATATTTGACAAGGAATCTCATTTTCTTCTGGTGGAATATCATTTTGGATGGAAAATAGTTCTATAAAGATAGTGTCACTCCATCCACTTCTATCTTTCAAAATATATAACTTTAATACAACTAAAATTGTTGTATATTTCGTACAACTGATATACAATGATCTCTTAGAAAAACTATTTAACATCTTAAACCACTTTAGAAAATCAAGAAGTTTATATTCAATTTACATTATCGTTTCTTCCATAATATATCTATCATCATTTACACTATTAATCACATCAAATAATATATAAATTATAATATCAACCCAATCAATAATTACATTCAGTTTCTCTCTACGTTTAGTCCAACATTTATAGCTCTGATCTATTCTTTGATAAATCAAATGTTCTTCCAACTATTTTGGATTAATTTTTTTTGGAATAAAAACAATGTAAACAAAGAAAATGGATTTTAAAATAGTTGTATGCGTGATCTATTGCAAACATGATGAACTCTTTAACTCAATAATCACACTCTTTTGTCATATTATTAATATCCATCCATTTTTAATTCAAATTCATCCTATAAGTTTTAATAATATTCATTGTGTAAAGAAAATAAATAAATATACATAATTTATGCACAAAATTTATATATACATTGATATGTAAACAAAGTATCTGAATTTGAGTGTATGCATTCTCTATTTTGGGAATATCTACATATCTCGAACATGTTTTTTATCAAGATATAAGAGTGTTTTAAATAAATTTATAACTATTTGGTAAAGAATATTTCAATTTGATTAATTTAAAAGTTAATAGAGTCAAAAAAAACTTAAGTCGAAGTTTTAGGAATAATTCAAGTAGATTATATTAAAAACATTAAAATAATTCCAAACTTTCTTTAAATAGATGAATTTTTCTTTAAAATAAATTCTAAAAGTTTCAATTGTAAATTCATATTTTGATAGTTCTCAAATGTTTCTATTGAGGTAAAAAATCAATGATATGTATGATGTTATTAAAAATACAACCCTTAAAAAGGAATAATTAATTTATTCTATTACATCAATGATAAAAAACCTCTAAAACTAGTTATACGACCCATAAATCCATTTATTATCAAAATAATTTTAATCTATCATATGAATATTAAAACCTAAAATTATAGGACACATGTTTCATAGAATATCATGTCTTGTATCAGATCATAGTTTTAATTTTTTCCAAAGAATCAATGTTCAAACATTATCACGCAAACACTATTAAAATATCATAGTATTAATTTCAACTAGGATTATGCCTATGTATTAGCAATTGAATTTAAGAAAATAGTTAATGGAATAGAAAATTCATAATATTTTATTTTTATAAATAAAAAGATAAAAATGTATGAATTTTGAGACATATCTATGTAATACAATATTTATATAAAAAATGAATAATTTCGAAATATAATTCATAACACATGATATAAAATGATGGAACAAAAATTAAAATATTTAACCATCCAAATATCATACAATAATATTATTATTTTTTGTTGAGAATGTCTAAAGAGATAAATAGAAAAATAAACTCTCTCACCAATACAATTAATTTCATCAATAATTGATCTTATAAAGATATATAATCAATATATAAATTAGTATATATATATATATCATAAAAAATAAAGGAAACAAGTAGTATAATCAAATTTAAGAAAATAGAAAACTATGAAAAATCAAATGTTGACTAGTCAACAATAGAATATAACAAATATTCAAATTTATAATATATTCTATCCCAATTAGAAATAAAAAATATAAATTAAAATTAAAGGGTGCATATATGTAGAGAAAAAATAAACAAATAATAGAGGAAAATTATATATATTTATAAATCATTATATTGAGTTGAAGACTACAATATTTTCCATTTAGAATAATCAAAACAAAACAAATTCATTAATAAATGATACTACTTCACCAAAATAAAATAATAAAATAATTACTTATAATTAACAGAAATTAATTAAAATTAAATTGCCTATGATGTAACCTAAAGGTCTTTCTAAGATGAAAGTGGGTCTTTCCCCTCATAATTAATGTGTGTGTGAAAATAATCTAATTTATTTTTTTGAAATATTCCACAAAACTAGGCTTTTTAATTTAGATTTTGGCAAAAAAAATAAGGTGTTAATGTTGGATAGCTAGAAAAAAATATTGGTGTAAAGACTATAATGCCTTATCCTAGAATGAATCTATCACTAATTGGAAACCTATACTTTTTTGGATGGCTCAATATAAAAATGGGTTTCTTTAGATGACTCTGCAGAGATACACAAACCAAACCAAAAAAATCAAACAAGAAAAAATACTACAATGACCCAGAATTAAAGAAAGTATATGTGAGGGTGGAGAGAAAGTGGAATTGTGGATCAATGGGTCTAGAGCCTCTTTGAGTTCCACAAATCACATGAAACACACAAATACTTTGGAAAAATTAAAAAAAACACAAAGAAGAACTAAAAATGGTGAAATAATGAAAGATCGACTAAAAATGAGTAGGAAGAATCACATACCTTTAGTTTTGAAAGTTTCAATTTTTTCAAGAAGTTCTAGGGGGAGTGGTGGAAAATATTTAGTTCTGCGAGATCTTGAACAACATGAGCAATGTTGATCTCTGTTAGAGTTGTATTTAAAATACCAGTAGGGTTTTATTATAATTTTCCAAAAAATGATAATAAAGATAGGTTTTATCTGTTCTAAAATGGATATTTCTAATAAAACCCATCTTTATAAATTCTATTTATTAGAATTAAAAAATATGGGTCTTTATTAGTGCTAAAAACCACCGATAATGATATGTTTTATCAACACTTTCTATTTTAGTACTGATAAAACCTATCTTTATCAGTGATTTTTGGAAAGTACTAATAAAAGATATATATGATAAATTTAAAATATTAAATGAATATATAATAAAAATTAATAAATTATAAAATAAAGTAAAATTTAATTATATTATTGATGAATAAATAATATTTAATGCATTAATGTTATAAAGGAGTGGAATTTAATAAATAAAAATGAACAGACTTCAAAAATATTAAAAAAATTAAATAATTTTTTTAAAACAATTTGGGATTAAAGTGACTTTATTAAGATAAAGAATAAGTTCAAGAGGAGATGACATGAGAAAAGAAGTGAAAAAATCACCGTCACAAATCTAGAAGAACAAATACCCAAAAGATAAGAATGAAAACAGAATGAAACTGGATATATGTTGCCTTTATTACTAGACCAACTGTGGGGATTCTTACCTATTCTATAAGATTTATTCTTTTTCCAAGGCTTAACTTTAATATCATTGTTATATTTCCACAATAAATCCTATATTTCCAACTTTAAATTAGACTGAAGGTTGTCTTCAATGTTGGTGGAGATAAAATCCATAACCATAAGTTAATCTATGTAGCCAAGGAACTCATGTTCCATCTTTGAAAAAATGAATTCAACTTGTGAGTAAAACTAATCTTCAGCATCCACTTTAAGTCCTTGGGGAAACCTTTTTTGAATAAATTTCTCAAGAATAAATTTGGAGTTTTTACTCCATGCCTCTTCACATTCCTCATTCAAGGAATTGCCAATAATTTCATTGATAATTTTCATTTCTTTGGAAAAGTAAAGGGTTAATATTACATATCACAACCGACTATAGTACCTCTATTTGATTATATGAACCTTTTGGTTAAGAATCAGGGTAGCTTATTCTTTTTTAGTTCCTTCTTCGTGGATCTTTTCTTGACCCATAAAAATTTCATGAGTAGAAATTATAGACCCTTTCAACTTCTCCCAAGAGTGTTTCATGTTGATAGCTTCATCCATGGAATAGGGATGCTCCAACTTAGCACCATGCCTTCCTTTGTAGGAGACTAAATGAAAGTGAAAGGGTTCTTATAAAATAAAGAAATATCCATTTTTTATTTAACTTTGTGCCCTTTAGCTATAACCATCTTATATTTCTGAAATAGTTGCTGATTAATATCTTCTTGAACTTCTAATTCCAAGGCATCTAGATCCTCCTCATCATAAACATGAGGAGAATAATCCCCCATATCAGCCAAATTACCTCGTACCCTTTCATCATCAAAAAGATTCCTCACCTTAGAGTCTTTAAGGGTCCCTTGAAAGACCAGTGTAGGTTGAGTTAATAGCTCATGATGCTCATTGTTTGGTGTAGTAACCTTTGGATCCTAAAACAGTTGAACACCAGATCCAACTGCCTCCTCTCATCTTGTAATGAGAATGTCCCAAAAAGAAACACCATAAGATTGGATTTCCTTTCCCTTCAAAGGTTAAACCCCACCCACATCTTATTATAAAACATTAAAATTCCAAGTATCTAGTGAGAAATTAATAAACAAAGGTGAATAATTCGATTAACAGAGAGATCCAAGGATAACCTTCATATTAGCCACCCAAACATTCTCAAAAGAGAAGCACAAAATTTTAGCAGGTTGTTCATCCTTGGCCAAATGACCCTTACTGAAAGAACCAGAATATCGAGAGCCATATTCTTTCACCTCCAAGGCCTGAGGATATTTTCCATTTCCAATATGATAACACAAAACCTCATCAACCACAGTGGACCATATATCTTGGGGCTTGAAAATCTTACCAGTAGAAGGTGTCATACATTTTTTAAAACACATACATTCAATTTTTCTATGAACAGAACAACAAGAACATATAATGTATATCTTGCAGATCAACTTATCTTTCTCTATAAACTTACAATCCAAGAATAATCAATGGGTTCAATGATATTTAATTCTTATATCAAATTAATCATTATTATTTAATAGGAAAACTCAATCAACTAAAGGACTGCACAAATCAACTTCAACTAAAAATGGGCATAATTCTCATACCTAGAAAGATCTTTTTCCTTGTACATCTTTATGAGAATGATAATGGCCAAATAAATGTCATAAAAAATCCTAGGATGCCCCAAAATATAGTTCATTTCAAAGACTTTCACCCATAATTTCATAAAAAAATTAGCCACCTCCATCAAATTGAATTTATAGTCTCATTCACGAATGTGAAGGAAAACCATCTTGAGGGAGACAATGCCAAAATCCCAAGCCCTCATCTTCATTTCTTTAAATAGGAAAATAAGGTGTCCCATTGAGACACATTTAACAAATAAATGTAAAAAATGAATAAAATAAAAATAAAAGTAAAAAATAATTAACATTATTAGTGAATAAATAATACTAAATAATATTAAATGAATGAATGTTAAAAAAAGGTGAAATTTAATAACTAAAAAAATCAATAGATTACAAAAATATTAAAAAAATGAATAAGTGTTATTAAATATATATATTATTAAAAAAATGAGTATTTGTTAAAATGAAAATGAATACATACTAATTATATACAGTAAAATCATATTAAAAACATTAAATGTTAACAAATAAACATGTATAAATAAACATAAAAATGTATAAAATTAAAAATATATTAAACAAATAAAAATTGAAAATGAATAAATTACAAAAAATATTAAAAATAGTTAAGATTATCAATTAATAAATAATATTAAAAATGAAAAATTGAAAAAAAATATTAAAAAGTAATAAATAGTATATATTGAATAAAAATATAAAAAATGAATAAAATTATTCAATTAAAAACATAATATATATTAAGTATATTATATTAACAAATAAAATTCTACAATGAATATTAAAAATTGAATAAATTACAGAAATATTATCTTTGTGTGTATGATTCAATATAAAATTTCATTAGTCACGTATATGTGTGTGTGAAATTAAGGTAACACAAGTTTGAAATAAGTTAAATAGAAAAAAAAATTGACATTTTATTAAATATCCTTTACTCAATATTAATTAGTCAATATTTCTAATTAATATTAATTTTAATTATAAACCATTTTCACTAAATACATGGCTTATTTAATGTAAATATATATTTTGTATTATATAAATCATATTTAAGGAAATATTATATATATTTATATATATATAAATATATTTCTATATTAAAAATATTAAAAATATTAATGAATAATAATGTATAAAAAACATCAAAAATGAATAAATTATAAAAATATTAAACAAATAAATATTTAAAATGAATAACTTTTAAAAACAATTAAAAAAACACTTAAAATTATTAAGGAATATATAATATTAAATTAATGAATGTTAAAAATGATTGAAATTTAATTAAAAGATAAATAAATTGAAAAAATATTTAAAAATGATTTAGAGTTATTAATTGTATAAATTTTAAAAAATAAAAAAATATATGTTTAAATGAAAATGAATACACATATTAATTATGTATATTACAATAGTATTAAAAACATATTAAATGTCAATAAATAAATATAAATAAATTTTAAAAATGAATAAATTATAGAATTATTAAAGAAATTAAATTCAAAAAATAAAAAATTAAATAAATATATATATATATTAATAAAAAAGTAATGAATAGTATATATTAAATTTAAATATAGAAAATAAATAAAATTTAATAATTAAAAACATAATATATTAAATATTGAATATTAATAAATAAAAATAAAAAATATAATATTAACAATTTATTATTTGTGCATATGTTTGTCTCTAAAAAATTGAATTAATTTGTTATATGTTTTTATCCATAAAATGAATTAATTTATTTTATATTTTGTCATATATAAATAATATTTAATAAAATATATTATATTTTTATCAATATAAATATATTTAGATATTAATATATGATTTTTAATAATATAATTTTTTTTATAAATATACCTTTTGTCAATGATTTTTATCACTGATAAAGGCCAACCTCTATCAAAACTAAAAAAACACTAATAAAGGGGTTCCTTTATCAGTGCTAAAAAAGCACCAGTAAAGGCCTGAGTTTATCAATTCTAATAAAAGCATTGATAAATAGTACATTTATTGGTGGTTCTTTTAGCACCAATAAAGGTCACCTTTATCAACGCCTTTTAGGTAGAACTAATAATGGTTAGAACTATTTATCTTGGGTTCTATAGTAGTGTATGTCCTAGTAGTTATTTTATTTTGTGAAAATATAAATTTTAAACACTAAGAGTCTGCTAGAAGTAATGAAGCCAACATGCACAGTTGCATATATTACAAGATATGATATTCTAATATTTTCATATGAGATTAAGCATGTTTGACCTGGACTTCATGTGTGGGATTCAATGTTTTTAAAATGTGAAATAAGTTGACTTAAAGGGAGGATCAATTCATTAGTCATGGTAGGATCTGATAGGGTTTCGACCTAGGGAGGTTGTTGTAGTTAGGATTCTTCTCGGGTTTTTTCAACCTTTTATCTGAGCCCCAAACCCGCACTCCTATAATCCATTATGAATAAACACCTTCATTACATACTAGCTTCAGAATAAACCAAAGCAACCCAATTTTAACCATCAATAATTATAATATCACTAACAAATATTGAGTAACTTACATTCAAAGGACCTTTTAGGATTAAATTTTTAGAGATTTAGGAAAACTTTTAACTAACAAATCCAAATTCTTTCTCATCAAATGGAAATTTTTTCCACTATATAGGAAACTACTTAATCTGTTTTAAGTATTCAACATATACCATAAAATTATCCACATATGATACTCTTCTAGATATATCATGTATAATACTTTTCTTTATAACATGGGGAAATGGAAACATAATAAGGGTAAGATCGAACACTCTATATGGGAAATAGTATATCATAAGTCATCAAGTAATGGACTTGGCATAAATAATATGGAAGGAAACAAATGATAATAAAATAATTACATATAACTAATCATATGATATTAAAAAAATCCATAATTAACAATATAAATAAACACTTAAACAATAATAACTGAATTTATAGTGATGGAATGCATAATGTTATAAATCTTGATCTTTATCATAAAGTCCTTTTCTAAGAAATTATTATTGATAATAAGGCCATAGCCAAGAAATCATTCTTACTATCAAGGATACATCCAAGAAATCATACTTATATTGGGTAGACATACACTAGATACCGAATCATTTTGTCTTATGAGACCAACTGATTCATCGAGGGACTATATAATATCGGTCCATACTCTTCACTTCTTTAAGTACAACGTATTCACTATAGGAATTCTATGAATATAAATACAATTCATAATAAAATTTCCTTAGGAATCAATACACATATATATTGAGATACAAACATATAGAAGGTTAATACTTTTTCATGTTTTAATAAAATGTATAACATAATCATAACCCATCCAACGAAATAAGGTGGATGGTTAAAAAATATGTACTCAACTTTCCTAAGTGATCAATAAATATCCATATTGGAACAAAAAATATACATATTTTCAATAGTTCCTCAATAAATAAATGAAATAGATTTCTATAAAAGTATCCCTCAAACTAACACTATATAGAGAAAGGGGTATATGATTAATTTAATAATTTACAAAATCAATTGACATATGGAAACTAGGTGAACACCCTTTAATCAAAAAATTAATTATAGAGTGTTCATAGAGGAAATTAATTGGAAGCTAAATCATGATGACAACAGAGGATGATTTCGAAAGAAAAATGTAGTGATGGATCATTTATTTGATAGAAAATACATTACATAATTCATATAATGAAATAATGTGGATGTTATTATCTAAAAAATTTCCTCAATCAGGAATAATCTATGCCAAATGGAAATGACTTTGATGAAAAATTATTTCTAGGAGTTTTAGAAAAATCACTTTGGAAATAATAAATATCATTAATGTTTTGAAAACATTTATTTTATAAAACTAGGAGATTAATAATTTTTTTAGAAACCATGAAGGTGTATAGAGTAAGTTTAATAGAGAATAAAAATATGATATAATAATGTGTTCACATGGAAGTAAACTTAAAATGAAATTTTAGAAAATATTTTTAACATTATCATAAAAATGAAGTTAAAAATCGCTTTCAAAATTTATTTTCAAAAATTTTAATTGAAAATATTTAATTTTTAAAAATAAAATTCAATAATAGATCCCTAAAAAGATATAAAGGCTATCAAAATAAATCTAGGGTGGAATATAAAACATTTGATTTTTAAAGGTTTAAAAACCCTTTTTAATATTTTAAAATATATTTGTTTCAAAATACACATTGTTAAAAGAGTATTAGTTTTTATTTTAGAAGATTGGTATATATAATTATGAGTATCATATAGAATAATTCATGTTAAAGTTCCCAAAAAATATAGAAAAATATTGTCAGGAAAAAAAATATGTACATGGAAAAAATATTTATTGTAAAAGATGATACTTATTCTTTCCAATTTCAAACATTTATTTCAGAAGGTGTTTCATCAAGGAAGATGATATAGATGAAAAGAAGTAAATTATACAAATAATAATATAAAATACCATATATAAATACAATTATAAAGATAAAAGGGTATTTGATTATTATTATCAAGTAGATTATTTATGACTCAAAGTGAAAGAATAAGATTCAAGAAAACTATTATGGATAAAGTGACATTTAAATCCAAACCCCTTAATGGATATGATTTCAAATGAAATAATAAATACCATAAAAAATTAGAGTAACATGATAAAAAATAAGTGGTATTAGATACACCATTCCAAAAAAACATGGTGTATAATAAGAATTATGTCTCAAGGGGTGAAAATCTAAGATAAGAAACCCTTACATTATCCTTCATTCCATCTATGCATGCACCTAACTTCCTAAATAATAAAATTAGGTTTATTATATACTATATTAGGAAATTTATCCATCTATATTTCATTTAATATAGAATATTTTTTATCATATAATATATATTTATTATATAGTTTTTTCTTATGTTTTTTTTAAAATTGAATCAGTATCGGCTCATTTTGGTAATTTTAGCGATCAAATATGACATTTTAATAATATGTAAAATAATTAATATAACTTTTAAATAACCATAAACCAATAATTTTTTATTATTAACTTATAATAACATTAATATTTAAGTTTTTATAGTCATTCATGATATATGTTTAATGCATTGTTGAACTAGGTGGTTAAACCAGCCCCAGATATAAACATGTTATATCACAATGGGTAAATATGCTTAAGGATGTGTATATTATTATAATAACATAATAATAATGATATTATTTATATTTTTTTAATATGGTGAATCATATTTTAATTTTTCATAATAAATAAATAAAATCAATATGAAAAATGAAAAAAATGTTATTTTGTGGAGAAGGTAGTCCACACAACACATGATTAAAGTTATTTTATTTTTATAAGTGTTTTGGAAGGAATAAATAATGGTTGTTAAATTGGTATAATTACACTTAAATATAATTATGATACCTAGTTCATTATATTATTATGAATATGGTATGTTTTTAATATAATTAATAAGAAGAAAAATATAGGGATTAAGTAATGATCACTTTGGTATATTGAACTTTGTCTTGAAATTATCCTTAGAAATGAAGAGATTAGGCTAACTAATTGAAACTAGAGGATTATAAAATTGAGTGAGGTTTATATAAAGATAAAAACAGAATAATAAATTCAAATTAATTGATGTGGTATGAATGTGTGGAAATGTAACATTTTTTAAGTGAAGAAAATGTTACTTTTGTAAATACCCATTATTTTTCAACAATACAATGAAACTATTCAAGGATCAATGGTTTAAAAAGTGATAAATAATAGATTTTGGTGTGATAATGGGTCAATAAATACTTAAAAAAGTATTTACACACATTTTTTAAACATTTTTGAAGTTATTTTCTCTTATATTTCTACTTTTACTTTTTTTATTTTTATCAGGGTAACTAGTTTTTACCCAAATGACTTATATTTTACTAAACATATAAAATAACCCATATTACCAAATTTGGGTAAAATAAACCTAAATTTAATCTTCATTTAATATAATTAAATTTATAATTAAGATAAAAACAACTTTTAAATTAAAACATTTTATATATGAAAAAATTATTTATAGAAAAATGTTATTTTTCAACATTATGTGTTCCTACTCTTATTTAGTATTGATTAAAAATTGAATGAGTGATAATTTATTTAGAAATAGGCTTAAAAATTACATTAAAATCTATTTTTTATGTTATAAATTTTTTTGATTAGATAAAAATTACACAATGTAATAAAACAATTCTTTAAAAACAACAGTTTTACCATTATTATGGTAATTAATTTTAATCTTAGTAATCATAATTTTATGAAAAAAATGAAATTTTAATTATTACATAATATTATCATGTTGATCTAAAATATTAAATCCATTTTTTGGATTTAATTTCTATAAGTGATGAAAACTAATTTTTTAATATAAGCGATTAATCATTTTTTAGAGTAAACTATTACTTACGTTTCCAAAACGATATACAAGGATTTTATAAATACAACATAGTGATTTAAAAATTTTTTTACTTATGTATATATATTATAAAAATATTTCAAAACCATTAATTCATTCTTCTATTATGATAATGTCATAAAAGTGACAGTTTTAGCAATATTAGTATTTTGTCACTATTCACCTAAAAACCAATGTTTTCAAAAAAATCCCAAAAATATTCTAAATATAATATTGAAATTATTAATCTAAAAATGAAGTTTATTTTTTAAAATTAAATTTATAAACTTTTATAATTTAATTTGTAAATTAAAACATAAAAATATAATGAAAATCATTTTATAGGAAAATAGATTTTTAAACAATATTAACTATTCATATTATTATTTCCTATAAATTACTAATAAAATTATTGTTAATATATTATTCATTTAAAAAATATATTTAATACACAATATATTTTAATTATGATAAAAAAACATAAAAATCTAATTTTTCAAAAGGTTACATTTTAAATCATAAATCGGTCTTATTAATTATTTAGCTACATTAATTGAATTTTCATCAATTATTTAGTATTAATAATGAACTTTTTTTTATGAATATATTTCATATTTTTTTTATATATATATTTACCTTAAATTTCTAAATCTATATTTTAACAGTTATATAATGTCTCGCGATTCATTTAGTTTTTTTAAAGGAAAATAAAATTTAAGATCTTGGGTGTTACATTCCCCCTAAATAAATTTCAGCCTCATAATTTTAATTATCACTCACTAATAAGATTATTTTAGGGTATCTAATAGATAGTAATAACTCAAGATATAACATTAAATGAGGTGTCTACCTTAATATATTAGGTGCGACTAGGAAACACATATTTTCACTATATCGTGTTAACTGATTGCTTCATATTTCCTTTGAAACTTGTTTCTTTATACCCTATTTTTCATATATAAAGAATATTTTAGTTACTTTGAGAAATTCCCCTTGGTAAATCTTACCACATTTTTGACAAAAAGGAAATTGAATCTTTTTTCCTTCATCATCTTCATCACCTGAACTTCCATGAGAGTCCATACTTATCTTCTTTGATGTGTTTGGAAAGTAAACTAAGTTCATTTTGTTAATAATAATTCATGATAGATAGTTTTTCATAATCACAATATTTCTCACTCCAATACTTATCATGTTAGTTTTATCATTGGGATAATCTTCAAATTATTCATAGAAACCATTGTTAACTTGGTTCACTAGAAAAAAAGGGTTTTCCACATTAGTTTTGTTGGGTTCTTAATATCTATTACCTCATGAATTTATTATAGGAGGATTTATAAATATATTTTCCACATAGTTTAATAATAAATGATGTGAAAAACACTTTATCACAATAGTTTTCAAAAAAACAATTACATAAACTAGCCTAAAACTATAAAATTCAAAGGGTTTTACATATTGGTTATATAAAAACCAAAGTGAAAATAAATTTTATTAAAAATATTGTGCCAGTTATACAATAACCAATGTGAAAAATATTTTTTAATTAAATAATTTAATTCAAATATATTATCCCATAAGTACAATATAGAAAGTAGAAACAAAATAGCAGTAGTACAATATCCATAAAACATCATCACAAATTCAAATCATTTTCACTTTTCAATTTGAAATTTAAACTTTACAATATATATTACAAATAAACTAAAACCAAATTAAACTTTTGAAATATTCTAACCATTCTCTTTGTAAGTGATTTTTCTCTTGTTCGGTATAAGGTCTATGGTCATAAAAAAGATACAAATTAAAAATAAATCATCTAACATGTATTCCCAATATAATTATAAGATAAATTAAATTAAAGTTTATAATAAAATCAATCCTTTTGGAATTTTTCAACTTTACCGGTTGAAATTATTTCAAACAAAAATCTTAGAACATAATATCCACATTCCTTTACTCTTTAAAGAAGAAAATTATGTTTCAAAATAATTTTTATTTAAAAATGAAATTTTAAGTATTTACATCTAAAATATAGTAATTATAAATGAGAAGTTACCTTTATTTTTACATATTTGATCTTTGTAATCCCCTTTCCTGTTGTCTCTCCAAAGTAATCCCATGCCCTTTTTGGAAATTATATGTATGAAATAAAATTAAAATTCATTATAATATAAAAATTTTCAAATAATAAAACTTATGTGCTCAATAATTTGCTAAAATTTTCTCACATATTATCATGTATATAGTGGGATCTATAAATAGAGGTGGATGATTGGGGTCTATAGGTTTAGGTGGAGGAGTGGGATCTACAACCTGAAACTATTTTTACATGTTTGTAAAATTGACTATACTAAATATCTGATTCCATCCTTCCTCATCTCACCCATCTACTGAACATAAAATAGAAGTTTAAATTCAAGAGAGTGAAATTTTGTAATTTTTTTACGTAAAATAATATAATGGTCAATATCAAAGAAAATGGAACAAAGTGGTGATATTTTTGGAACTTAGATAGAAATAGTTGAAATTCACTCACCCAATAGGATAATTGAAAGTGTTATATAAATTTTTAATCCTTATTTCAATACTTTTTAACCTTAAATACTCGATTTACCCTTTGTTGATATGATAAATTTTATCATTATTACTATTCATAACAGCCAAAATTAAATTGGGACTTCTTAATAAATTTGAACCACCTAATTCCAAATATGGTATCAATTTTTTAAGATTTAATCTCAATAAATAAAATAAATTAATTTTAAAATAAATACGATAAACATGTCAAAACCCTCATTTTAGAAAAAAAAATACAACTTTTTAAGCATAAAACTAGATTTATTCTTATCGAATGCCTAGAAAAATATTATATGAATGATAAAAAATTTAATTGAATATAAATTTTAGTAAAATCATTCTCCAATATCAATCAATTTAATTTATTAATATAAAAATACATAACACACATAAAAATAGTTTTTTTATAAAAACATCAATTTTACCTTCAAATGATTTTTATTTTCATTTATAATCAATTGATAACCAATGAATTAAATATAATTTTTTTTTTCATAATTTAGTTATTCATATTAATACCCAAAAAAATTAATAGTTAAGTTATAATGGCTATATTTAAATAATATTTCAATAGTAAATTGTGGTTTGTTAAAACTTAGTGTTGTGTGATACCCAAAAAATCAAAAAAAAAAATTTAAAATAAATATATCAAAAAATATCATGGTGTTACATTCTACCCCCATTATAAAAAAAATTACCTTAAAATTTTATCACTCTAATATAAATAACTAAGGATACTTTTACCTCATCACATCCTCAGGTTCCCATGTAACTTCTTAAAATTTATGGTTTCACCACAAAAAAAGTTTCCAGGTGAGGGGTCTTGTTTCATAGAAATTTCTCCCTATGATCCAGAATCTTCACTAGTTTTTCCTCATAATATATATATTTCTCTAATATTCTGACCTCTTAGTTTGGTATATGTGAAGGATCCAGTATGCACTTCCTTGGTAGAGATACATGGAACACATCATGAACTTGAGAGAGATTTTGTGGAAGAAACAAGTGATTAAATACCATCCTGATATAACCAAGAATATTGAAGGGTTCAATATACCCAGGGATCAACTTTCCCATATTTCTGAATCTCATTATCTTTTTCAAAGGAGATATTGATAGTAATACTTTTTCACAAATTTCAAACTCAATATCTCACTGATGATTGTCAGCATAACTTTTTTGTCCACTCTAAACTACCCTTATATGTTATTGAATATATTTAAACATATATAACATTTCCTCAGGTAGATCAGGTCCCAATAGATATATTTCTCTAACTTAATTCCAATACATTTTACTTCTATGCTTATCTCCATATAATGCTTCATAAGGATCCATCTGAATACTTGAGTGAAATCTATTGTTGTAAAAAAATCCACCAAATGAAGGTATTGATCCCAACCAAATTTGAAATCTATAGATAAAGCTCTTAAGATTTATTTTGGAGTTTTAATGGTCCTCTTAGACTGACCATCTATACGAGGATGATAAACAATGATAAAACTTTACTCTATATCCAAATCTTGCTTAGGGATTCTCCAGAACTTTAAGGTAAACCTCGTATCCTGATCAGATACAATAGAATGTGATGCTCTATGAAACTTAACCACTTACTTAATATATATTATAGAAAGATGATCAAGAGATAAATATTATTTGATAGAAATAAAATACACAAATTTTATAAGGGGATCGACTACAACCCATATAGAATTATACCCTTTAGAATTTTTGTGGATTCCGATTATGAAATCCATGGTGATATTTTCCAATTTCTATTCTGATATGGGTAATGGTTATAACATCATATTATACTTCTATCCATTATCCATTACTTGCTAACATACTGGGAATTTGTATATGTACTCTGCAATATCCATTTCTATATTATCCCACCATAAATACTATTTTAGATCTATACACATCTACATTCTTCCAGGATGAATAGAGATTGATGAACTATGTGCTTCATCTAATAACTCCTTCTTCAAGTCTGGTATAGATGGGACACATAATTAGTTCCTAAAACTTATAATTCCAACATGATCATAGTTGAAATTAATAAAATCCCTTGCCTTCTTTTGTAATTATTCATCTTCCTTTTGTTCCTTTTTAATCCTCTCATGGATGGATGGTTGAACATTCCTCTAATAAATATAATATCTTTCACATTTCCTTATGATTTTAAGATCTATATTATGAAAATCCATAGATATTGTATCTCTTTTAATCCTCATCATGTAAAAACTATCAAGATATTTTCGAGTTAGAGCATCATCCACCTTGTTTACCTTCCCAGGGTGGTAATGTATTGAGTATTCATAATCTTTGATCAAATTTAACCATCTTATTTGGTGCTTATTCAACTCTTTATATGTAAATATATACTTCAAGATTTTTTTAGAAATTTTCATATCACACCTTTAAATATAAAAATAATTCCTCTATATCTTCAATGAAAAAATACCACTTATAATGAATTTGTAATTATAAAGATTCACATTCTATTACCAAATCATTCTACATGAAGATTCATACCAAACCCTTCTTTGATTCATCACTATAGACTGAAAAAACTTCTCCAATATAGGTTAGTGTAATCATAGTTATGCTAACCAACATTCTATTTAGTTATTTGAAACTCTCTTCACATTCATCTGTTTATAATAAATTGACCCCGTTATAACTCAACTTGGTGAGTGGATTAAATAGTCAAGATAAATATCTCACAAAGCATTGATAGTATCCATATAACCCAATAAAACTAAGTATTTTGGTTACCATGATTGGTCTAGGCCATTGCTTAATTACTTCCACCATTGAAGGATGCATCTATATACCCTCACTTGAGATTATATGACCCAAGAATGAAACTTTATATAGCCAAAATTCACACTTTGTAAATTTAGAATACAAATTATCCTCAATTACTATATTTAGAACAATTATCAAATGTTATTAATTCTCTTTATTTCTATTTGAATAATAATATGATCTATAAAGAATACCAAAAACTGATCAAGGTAATATATAAAGACTCTTTTCATTAAATCTGTGAAGATAGAATGATCATTGGTATATCCAGATGGAATTACTATAAATTCATAATGACCATACCTCATACAAAAGGTTATCTTAGGTATATCCTCCTTCTTGATCCTTAGCTGGTGATATCCATATCAAATATCAATCTTTGAAAAATATATATAACCTCATAATTGATCAAACAGATCATTAATTTAGGGTAGAGTATACTTTTTCTTAATAGTGGTCTTGTTAAGTTCCTAATAATCAATACAAATATGCATTGACACATATTCCTTGTTAAAAAAAGAATAGGTTCACCCCATGGATAAGAAATATGAATAATTAATCCTTTATTGGTATTCTCCTAGAGTTTTGTATTTAATTCTTTCAAATCAATTAGTTCCATTTTATATAGATTTTTTGAAATAGGCATATCACTAGGTACAAGTTCTATTAAAAAATCAACTTCTTGATTTGTGGGAAGACTAGGAAATTCCACGGAAAATACATAGTCATATTCTTAAACAATAGGAAAATTTTTTATAATGATTTTCTCCCAAACCATTTTAGACAAATATCTCTCATAAATAGGTAGAAAAACCCAAATGATGGAGGAAATTTCCATTAGGTTTTCAGGTTCATCCTATCATTTATAGATAATTATGGTTGATTCGGAATATTGAATATAACTTACCTTCTTCGATAATTAATATGGGATCTATACTGAGAGAACCAATCCATACCCAAAATTACATCATATTCAATTAGAGGAATAATAACAAGATTTATAAAAATAATATTCCCACAAAATTCTATCAGAGAGGATCTATATGCTTGAGATGCGGTCATCCTTACATTATGAGTTTTTACCGCCAACTCAATATCGAGTCATTCAGGATAGGAATTAACATTCCAATATAATTATCATGGTATAAGGGGATTTATAAAAATAATCTCAAATAATATACTTCAATATTTGAGCATACCTATAACTAACTCAACTTCATTATTTTATCTTCAATACCTTAATAAAACTAAAATGGTTAGCATGACAATCAAGAATCATTAATTCAAGTGATCAATCATATAACCATGAAAATATTTCATAGGATGTATAAATCATGACACCTTATTTTCAATCTATTATTGTGAGTGGGTTCCCTAGACCCAACTCCTTTATGTAATTTAATTATCATTTTATGTATACAGTTTGATATATACATGTTTTTATTCTTACCATAATAGTGTGGATACTTTTTCATCTACTTTTTATATTTAATTTCCTTATAATACATGTCATATAAAAATTTTATAACAGGTCCTAGCTATAATGAGAACCTTGAGATACTATGAAAGTAATCTTAAATATATATGTCATATGGTCTAGATACATTATATTGATGGGACATAGATGATGTATGATTGTTAGGTTCTAGGGACTCATAATCACTGATACTTATTCTCTTGAAGTTATCCCTTGGTGATCTTGAGTAGATAAGATCATCAGGACTAACATGCCAATTGGAACACCACATGTTTCGGGTTTCATTGGTTATTCATATCTAAAAACATGTGCATTGTTCTTCAGAATTGAGAACATTATAAATTTTTACCATTTGGTCATATACATTGATGCAATGATAAAACCAAATAATTGAAGTCATGGTGAGGTAACTTGTGTTGGGTGCGTCATTGGTGGTATGGAATTGGTTGAATAATCAAGACAAAATTTATCACTTCTAGGTTAAGGAAGAGATATCTTGTGGGACCAAGTTCACCGGGATGGTAGTACCTTTATTAAAACTATGTCCATGGTACAAAAAGTTAAGTTCATCCAGTAATTCCATGAAATATATAAAGGAACAAAAGGATGTTAACACAAGTGTGCATCCTTATTTATGAGATATCGTTAGATAAATAGATTATATTACATATAATGTATTCATAGGAGGCAGTCATAGCTATGAAATTAATTATATTCTTAAGGTCCATGTTGGGTTACTAGACTCTACTCTAGGTTTATGGGTTGGACTCACTGCTATTGATATAAGGACCTATAGGGTCAAACATTAGGTGTGTCCACATGTTCCACCTATTCTAATAAATAGGAGTTTAAGGTGAAGTGAGCCCCATGTTTAGGGGATGGTGAATGTTAAAGTATGATTTATAACATGTAAAAATAAATAAATTATGTTATTAAAGTTTAGAATAATTATGATTGAATTTATTTATCAAGGTATTCACAATTTTTTTGATCATAAAAGTGAATTCGATAAAATATAATTATTCAAACAAACATATGATATTTAAGGTTTGTTAAATTATTTAGGGAGATTTTAGGCTGATTTAATGGTTTTTATTTTACCATATAACATTTTATAGTGTTACAAGTGAGTGATAATATATTTGTGACATTTATGATAATTTTATTAATACATATATGTGCACAAAGGTCTAAAATGAAGGTTATTACTTTCTAGGGACCAAAGTGAAATTTTGGAAAGTATAAACTAGGTGTAAAAGATTATTTTAGCCTCTTGAATAGTGTTATATACCATTTGGAAAAATTTAGTTAGATAATATCTCATCTCATCTCCTCTCAAGTTCTTAGAGATAGATTCTGAATAAATAACAAGGTCATATCGATCTTGTCTTCTTAATCGAGTAGACATTATTCACATGATTGAAAGGACATCATAAAAATCATTAATTCCTTGAGATTTCACCCAAGAAACGTATATTGATGATCCAAGAGATTTGGTTCTCATTTTTATTATCTATAGGATGCCTATCTTGGCTCTTTTGAGCCATGAAACATTGACAGTGAGCGAATCAAACCGGAGACTTTAAATGAACAAGGTACTATTTACACTTTTGTTTAATTTTATTTTTAATACTTAAATTGAATTAAACATGGTCCTTTATGAAATAAAAGCATGGGGTTTTGTTTATTTAGTGTTTTTAACATGAATCTAAACCCACAAATTTTAAACTACACATTTTTTCACACTTCTGATGTACCCTAGGTTTCGTCATCTATGGAACCTTAGTCTTAACCTGAGTCATCCTTAGTTATCATATGTTCAAATCCTTCATTTTGGTTTACAAATAAAATATACCCAAGAATATACCTTGGGAGTTTCATACCAATTTCATGGTAAGGGAACACTCATTATGAACCATAATTATGGCCAATATATACTTGAACAACTCTTTTTAGTGTTATTACCCCTAGATGCATCTATTCCAAAACCACATCCACTTATAGTATCCAGAAAAGAATTTATTGATAGGAAAACAACATAATCTCTACCTTAAAAAATATTTAGTATATTATCCAATAATTATACTTATCATCAAATACAGCCATAGGGTTATGTTTTTTAATCTATGCTTTCCAAAATATAGTTTCCAAGGTTTCTATTAAACTTGATTTAATACCAACTACAAAGATGCTGAACCTAGAAGCTTAGAGTTAGTGGTTAATTTATTGCATTGACACTAGATAAAAGTGATCAAATCCCAAAGGACTAGATATTTTATTAATATTGGAAAAATAGATACATGCATGAATCTCGCATTACATTTTAAAACTTAAAATACAACATAGTATTTTATTTGAGAACACTATTATTCCCTATAGAATATTCCTACATATCAATTATATTAAAATTAATGGAATCCTAGAAAAAGAAAACATAAGAAATGGGTGAGCTCATATGCTCATTAATAGTATGCATACAACTGAATCTAAAAAGGCATGAATAATATATAAAGAATAAATAATTATCAAATAATGCCATAAAAATAATCACATGAGATAGAAACTTATCCATGGATATCATAAATATTCAAATAAAAAAATGGTCATCAATAACTAATTTAATAATGATGGAATTCATAATGGAAGACTTCTGAAACTTACTATCAATGCCCCATTCCAAGACATCTAAAACATATCTTCAATGACTCATGCCAAGACATCTTATATAAATGGGTAAGGCATTAGCCAAATACCCAATCTAGTTTGTCTCATAAAACCTAATAATTCATCAAGGGTACATATAATTATGGGACCCACCAATCACTTAATAAGTCTAATTCATTCATCATTTGAATAAACTACACAACTTAATCAATATTCCTTAAAATTCAATAATTGTCCATATTGGAATAACTAACATATGAAGTATTAATACTCTCACCAGTCAAACTACTCATAAAACATCTATAAAAAATGGTGTATGGTATCATTAGAGTATATACTAAGTATAATATTTAATAAAGGATGTTTAAATATATTAAAATACTTTAAAAAGATCGTTTGTAAACTTCTTGAGGAAAATACCCTTTTCACTTTGAAATCACTTATTTAAAATATAAAAAAAATCCCAAATATTAAGGAAAAAATTTTCTTTGAAAATAAAATTATATAATTTAATGGAATCAAAAAATCAATGATCATTCATGATGTTGGGAAATTATGTTCATTCTATATAAGTTAAAGAAGATTCCTTTCACACTTTTGTAAAAAGGTCAAAAAGTACCTTGTTTGGAAAATGTCATAAATATTCCTTTTAAAAAAATCATAAAAAATAAAACATGAGTAAAATTTTATTTAATAAATCTTTGAATAATTTTAAATAAATTATTTTAGAAATTTTTATAAAAATATAGGCATCAAAGAGAAAGATTCATGATCGAGTAGAAAATATAAGGTTGGTTTTCCTTAAAAAAATTGTTTTTTGTATCCTGAGTAATAAGAGAGAAAAATGAAAATAAAACATGTAATTAAGAGAAATAAACATAGGATAAAAAATATATTGGTATTAATAAATAAATATAAAATAATCCCACCAATAGATACTTAAATATAAACATTCTCAAATAAAGATGAGATTATGAAATAAACTCTTACCTCAGGTCTGACTTCATTCGTACATGTTCAAAACTCTTTTATAATAAATAAAAATTTATTATAAATATATTTTATAACCATAATAATATATATTATACCATATATGATTTACCTATAATCTTTTATCATCTTTTTATTAACAATTCTTTGTTAAAATCGCTATTTTGGGTAATAATTGCTTTGTTTTTCATGTATATTTTGGTTATGTAATTTCATTCCTTGTGCTTTGATCATGGTTTCATTATCCCCATAATTTGAATCATTATATAAATATAATATATATTCATTATATATATATAGTAATCTTTAAAAGGTATATATAGAAAAATTAATTACACCGTTCATGGCGACAATAGGTCGTACGTACGCATGAACATTGTTTTCACTTTTGGATAGATTGAATGAAAGAAAGGTAAATAATAATTCATCTTTAAAGAATAATTATTATATTTTATATATCATATATATATATATTAAATATACCCTTTTACCATCCATGTAAATTGGAAACAAAAAAATGAATCACATTGCTTCGTGGTGGTGGTAGTCCACACATACGCACAAGCGACATTATCATTTTTCATTTGATGGAAAAGATGGTAGATACTGGTGGTTTCATGATAATAATAAAATTTCAGTATATTTATTATAATTAAGTTATTATTTTATGATAAATTCCATATATTTTAAGGAGTTAAAATAATAATTAGAAAAATAAAGTGATCGGTTAAGAGAGGAAAGCGGTGTCCTTGTATAAGAGAGGGAAATGACACACTTGGAATTACCAAAAATATTAAAATATAACTAATCCATTCTCAATAAAAATTATTTCAAATGCCTAGAGATTCAAATACAAATAGTATAAGGTATAAATATAATCATCCAATGAAATTTATATAATTTTTTGTTTCATTTTAAACCTTATCTTTTTGTTTAATCCCTTGGTGAACCAATTTTAATTTTAAGTGTGGTAATGAATTTTTTAATATTAAATGGTTCGAATTTTAATTATAAGGTAAAAATTAGACCATAAAAAGAAAAAGGATGAAATATTTGACTATGTATTGTCCCCCTTTTCCTCTCATAATATTTTTATGGTTTTTAATTAGTTTAATAAAATATTATTTTTACAAAATATCTTTATTGTCATTTTTTACTTTATTCATTTAATTTTATTTTATAAACATAAAGGAAAATATTTAATTATAATATATTCCTTTAAAAGATCTAAAATATAACATATTCATCTATAAAAATCATGTAAAAAAATTCTTCAATATTTTATTGATTTCCATATTTTTAAAATAATTTATCTTATTTTTCCATTACTTGAATAATTATTATGTTGGTGTTGTGCAAGTTTTTAAGGTAATTATATAATCACAAAATATTAGAAATAAATTACAATCATAAAAAAAATAATTATTTACACAATAACCTTTAATATTAATTTAAAAATTATTTTTATCCCAATGTGAACATAAAAGAGAAGTTTAAGTTCAAGGGAGTGAAATTTTTTATTTTTCTTTACTTAAAATAATATCAAGGTCAATATCAAAGAAAAATGGCACCAACTAGCCATATTTTAGAGAATTGGATATAAATGGTTGAACTAAACTCATCTAATAGGATAAATTCAAGTTTTATATAAATTTTAAATCCTCATCACATTATTTTTTAACCTTAATTACCTAATTTACCCTTTAATAAGTTGATAAATTTTACCATTGTTACTATTCATAATGACTAA
This sequence comes from Viscum album, assembly GCA_963277665.1. Lineage (NCBI taxonomy): Eukaryota > Viridiplantae > Streptophyta > Magnoliopsida > Santalales > Viscaceae > Viscum > Viscum album. Next base: position 178,512,840 of record OY728119.1, on the reverse strand, counting down.
AAATAAAAGGGGACTATTTACTAAATTTTAAACTTCTAATTCCAAATATGGTATCAATTTTTCATTATTCAATCTCTAAAATTGGTAGAAATTAATTTTAAAATAAGTGTTCAAAACGCATTTAAAATCACTTTTTAGAACAATACAATTATTAATCATAAAACTGGATTTATTCATATACCATACTAAGAAAAATAGATTAATGATAAAACATTTAATCAAATATATAATATATAAATTTCATTAAAATAATTCACTAATAGTGATAAATTTAGTTTATTAATATAAAAACACTTTGCACTCATAAAAATAGTTTTTCATAAAAACATCATTTTTACCTTCAAATATTTTTTGTTTTTATTTCTAATCAATTGATAACTAATGAATTCATTATAAACCTTAACTTTTTTCATAATTTATTTAGTCCTATTTATACCCACCAATTTTAATGGTTAGGTTATAACAATCATATTTAAATAATATATCAATAGTATATTGTGGTTCGTTAAAACTTTGTGTTGAGTTCAATGCAAGATATAGAAGAAATTAAATTTATTTAAAAGAAATATATCATAAAATATTAGGGAATTATAAGGATATATATCACATGGATTTTTATTTTTATTTTCCATAAAAATGAAATCTAATATGAGGTTTGATTTAAAATTCCTCCATCTCCAAGCAGCCAAGGCTAAACATTTCTTCTTGACTTCTCTAGTGTCGGGTATATCATATGAAATCTGATAAGAAGGTGTAGAACCTATATTACCAAAAAATCATGATAATTAAAATAATAGATAATTATATTACCAAAATTATTTCCCATAATTGAGATATTGTCTCTTTTTCGACACTTCTCCAATCACAAATCAAAATACTAACTCTGGCTCGATCTTTCACTATAATAAAAGTATTAAATTGTTTTGAATTTGGACCTCTAGGAATATCATTATCATAAAACCCAACTGGTATCCTCTGGTCCCAATTATAGGTAACTGATAATTTTGGTAAACATGTGTTGCCAAATTTACCAACCCAGGAAGTCTTCTCTACCCCTGTGGAAATAGATGACTCATGTATAGACTGATAAGGAGGATCCTCAGTAAAAGTATGTATAAGATCCTTCTCAAAATCCTGAGGTGACTCAGATGTTTGATTTGACATTATCTTACTAATCAAAGTAACAAATAATTAGTGCACAAATATAAAAAACCATCTATTAAATATAAAATTAAATGAAAAATAAAAAATTATTCCAATAAAAAAGTAAACTAAACTAAACACATCTTTATTCATATTTTTTAAATAATTTAAGTAAAATTTTAAAAACATTAATGAGATATTAAATGACATAAAAAAGGGAAAAAATCATTTGTTATATAAAAATTTGAATAAAATTTTTAAAATGATACAAACAAAACAAAAAAATACTAAACAAACCACTCTTTATCATATTCCTTAGAGCATATCCAATGTAATATACCATTTTGGGGTAGAGTTACTCTAAAATTTTACATGAATGGTAAAAATTATCCAATGTATTGCACCATTTTTTACACCAAAAATAATATTCTCTTTATATAATCTTTTATACATTTTTTTATTTTTATTTAACATATTAAATTAAAATTAATTATTTTTCCATAAAATCAAAAAATATAATATATTTTAGGATTTGATTATATAAATAGTTAAATTAAATTAAAGTAAATTATCCATACACTCATATATATGAATAAATTAAAATAAATATGATTTTATGATTTGATTAATTAATTAAAAAATATGAAAAAATAGATAAATAATATTTAGTTTACCCTTAATTAAGTAGGGTAAAAAAATTATGTAAGGGTAGATAGAAACTTGTACATGTTAAGTAAGGGTAAACTAAAGTTAAATAATATTTATTATACCCTTAATTAACTTTTTTAGCCTTAATAAAATTTATCTAACATGTACTTAACCTTTTTTACCCTTACATACCCTTTATAAGATTCTTTTTAACCTTAAATAACTTTAGTTTACCCTTACATATCTTTGTTTTACCCTTACATTACTTTTCTTCACCCTTGCATAATTTTAATTTACCCTTACATGACTTTTTTTGCCCTTAATTGTTTTCCCTTACTTAACTTGTACAAGTTTTTGTTTACCCTTACACAACTTTTTTTTACACTTAATTAACTTTTTTTAACCTTACATAACTTTAATTTACCTTTGAATAAATTTGATTTGCCCTTACTTAACTTATGTTGACTCTTACATAACTTTAGTTTACCCATACTTAACTACTTTTTACCCTTAATTAACTTTATTTTACCCTTACTTAACCTATATAACTTACTCTTTTCCCTTATATAACATTGTTTTACCCCTACTTAACTTCTTTTTACCCTTACATAACATTATTTTACCCTTATATAACTATGTTTTACCCTTATCTTGTATTTACCTTTACTTAACTTCTGTTTATCCTTACATAAATATTGTTTACCCTTAAATAACTTTAGTTTAACCTTATATAACTTTATTTTACCCTTACATAACTTTTATTTACCCTTAATTAACTTTTTTTAACATTACTTAACTTTATTTTACCCTTAATTAACTTTTTTACCCTTACTTAACATTAGCTTACCCTTACTTAACCTATAAAATTTTATTTTTACCCTTACATAACTTTGTTTTACATTTAGTTAATTTTTTTTACCCTTACATAACTTTATTGTACCCTTACATAACTTTTTTTTAGATTACTTAACTTATTTTCCCTTAAATAACTTTAGTTTACCTTTAATTAATTTTTTTACGATTAATTAACTTGTAAAAGTTTCTTTTTACCCTTACATAACTTTATTTTACCCTTACTTAACTTATTTTTTACCCATATATAACTTTATTTTACCCTTAAATAACTTTATTTTACCCTTAAATGGCTTTTTTTACCCTTACTTAACTTTTTTTTACCCTTAATCATCTTTTTTTACCCTTACATAACTTCTTTTTACCCTTACATAAATTTAATTTACCCTTAAATATAATTAGTTTACCCTTATAAAGCTTCTATTTTCCCTTATATAACTTTAGTTTGAACTTAAAAAAAATTATTTTACCCTTACTAAGTTCATTTTATCCTTACTTAACCTATAAAAGTTTCTATTTACCCCTACATGTCTTTTTTTACCCTTACTTAACTTTTATTTAACCTTACATAACTTTATTTTACCCTTATATAACTTTGTTTTACCCTTATTTAACTTCTTTTTACCCATAATTAACTTCGGTTTACCCATACATAACTTTTTATTACCCATACATAACTTTAGTTTACCCTTACATAACTTTGGTTTACCCTTATATAACATTTTATTATCCTTACCTAACTTTAGTTTACCCTTACATAACTTTTTTTTACCCTTAATTAAATTTAGTTTACCCTTATATAACTTTTTTACCCTTAATTAACTTTATTTGACCCTTACTAAACTTGTAAAAGTTTCTTTTTACCCTTACGCAACTTTTTTTTATCCTTATTTAACTTTTATTTACCCTTACATAACTTTAGTTTACCCTTACATGACTTTTTTTTACCCTTAACTTTTTTACCCTTACATAACCTTTTTTTACACTTTCCTATCTTTTTTTACACTTACTTAACTTTATTTTACACTTACATAATCTGTACAAGTTTCTATTTACCCTTATAAAACTTTGTTTTACCCTTAGTTAAAATCAATTTATCTTTAAATAATTATAGTTTACCCTTAAATAACATTTTTACCCTTACTTAACTTTTATTTACCATTATATAACTTTTTTACCCTTATATATCTTTTTAACCCTTACATTAATTTTTTAGCTTTATATAACTTCTTTTTATACTTATATAACTCTATTTTACTCTTACATAACTTTTTTTACCCTCACTTAACTTTAGTTTACCCTAGTTTACCCTTACTTAACTTCTATTCACCCTTACATAACTTTTATTTACCCTTACATGAATTTATATTGCCCTTAAATAACTTTTTTCTACCCTTAAGTTACTTCTATTTACCCTTACATAAGCTTAGTGTTCCCTTACTTAACTCTTTTTTACCCTTAATTAACTTTTTTAGAAAACATTTTGTTGGGGATAGTGTATGTTGGAGTTAAATTCCATGCCAAAATGGTGTTTTAAAACTAAAATAGTGTGGGTTGGAGATGATCTTAGAGTAGTTAAGAATGATGTTAAAAATAATTATAATAATATTATTTATCTTATTCATTAGTATTTAACAACATTAAAATAATACTGACAATATATTTGAAACATAAAATTATATAGGAAAAGAAAACAAAGATTAAGTAAAAATTAATAAAAATCCAACAGTTACATATAAAGTTAAAATATTGAAAAATGAAATAATCTAAACTAATCTAATCTAATTTTTTTAACATATTAGTTATAATATGTGTTTTAATTAAAAAATAAAACTAATATATCTAACATTTTATGAAATTTTAAAAAGTAAACAAGATATAAATATGTGTTACCTATAATATTAATAAATTATTAAAGGATTGTTTTCCCATATTCATTCCTCATGATCATTCTGTATATCACAAACCATGTCTATGATCTTGCAATCAATATTTTCTATTAATCTTTCCATGGAAGTATGGATCTCACATAAATCAACATCTTCATCAAGTTTTTCATCACCATAATACTATTTTTTTCTTGTAAAATGATAGGACATTGTATATTTGATGGATCAAGAACATAAAAAATTTGTTTTTCTTGTGTTACTATGATAAAAGGATCAACTATATATTTCATTCTATTCATATTAATTAGTTTCATACCAAATTCATCGTGTATGACACTACTGTAACTGATAATCCATTTTCAGTTAAACACTAGAACTCAAAATTTAATATAATCATCCTCCCATATTTATTTATTGACTCTATAATATGAAATTGATGCAAATATTGGGTTTTTTTCTTTGGAACTCGAAAAATGTATTGAACCTGTGAACACCAACACACTACTATTCTGAATTACACTTTTATTGTCCTCATCTTTCATATAAAATGTATATCCATTAATGTCATACTTGTACCATGTTATCAAATTTAAACATGGACCACCTACTAACCATATCAATGTTTCTGATGTATCTAATCTATTATGCATGGTCTCTTTAAACCAGGGGAAAAAAGTTTTGTTATGATCATTCAAAATACACATATCTTTCTTCTTTGGATAACATTGTTTTAACACATTAATATGCAATGTTATATATGGATGAGCATCATCTATTTTATTTAATATATATAAATATAACTTCTTTATCTATTAACCTATCACTGATTTTACTTTCAATCCCTGAATCCCCTTTCCCCCATAATTGAATCATTCATGGCAAGATGTAGGCAAACTAATGTGATCCACTAAATACTAGTATCTTGTAAAAAAATCTACAACCTCCTCATAAATATACTTCTCAATAATGGAAGCTTCTAGTCTACATAGATTCTTAAAATATCCCTTCAATATCTTCATATACCTTTCAAAAGGATACATCTGATGTAGATGTACAGGTCCTCAAATCATTATTTATCACACCAAATTAACCATTAAATGCACTATGATATCAAAAGAATATAGAGGAAAATACATATAGTTGAAAAGGTTTAGAAAATGTATCATTCTCCAAAATTTTCAATGAATTCAAATTAATAAATTTGTTACAAATTGAATTGAGAAAATAAAACACCTTTATGATAGTCATTCTGTCACAGATGGGCGATATTCCGCACGATGAAACTGGTAGAATTTTTTTCATCATTTCATGATAATCATGAGATTTCATGTCTGTCAACTTCAAATATTTTAATGAAACAATAGTTTTTACATTTGAATAATAACTCTATGAAACTTTTATGCTATGGAGACATTGAAAAAACCTAATTTTATCCCTCTTGGATAATGTATGAAAATCCTAAGGTAGGTATGTTCACCTTACATTAGGAGTGGTAGATTACTCCAAATGTATTCCATTGAGAGTAAGTCTAATCTTGAATTCAACCCATATTTAGTCTTTACTTTAATAACAAACAATGTTCCAATAAAACTATCATAGATATTCTTCTCCACATGCATGAAATCAATGTTATGTTTAAAATCATGATATATCCAATATGAAAGTTCAAAAAATATTGATCATTTATTCTAAATATTTCTATCATTACTATATTTTTGTGTCTTTTTGAATGTTACAGCATTTTTTTTCACCCTCTCAAAGTTTCTATTAGTGGATGAAGGTTTTGGAGTAATATAAATTTTTTTTGATCCATTAAATGACTTTTTAATGTTCAATAAGAGTGATCCATAGACAAGAACCTATGATGAACTATGTATACTATTTTTCTACCATGTTGTAGTTGATAATATGAATTATGTTGTAAATAAATTGGATGAGATTTATGCACCTTAACAATTTATCCATACAAATTTCCATATGATGGGAAGTCATTTATAGTGAACATAATAATTTCATGAAGTTTAAGATGTTCTATTTTATAATAATTGAACACTATAATGCCTTCCTCCCATAAAAGTTTCAAATAATCAATTCACGGTGAAAAGAAAACATCAATATCATTTTTAGTCTATTTTGGTCCAGTAATCATTAAAATCAACATGTTATATTTCCACTTCATATAAAATTCAGAAAATAAGTTTTAAATTACCAATAAAATCAGTCATACACAACTAGAAAAATTCTTATTTACACACTCTTATTTCATGTTTTATTAAAACCATAGAAATATATTATGTAATATCAAATTTTTAATAAACCATGTCAATACCTTCCCCCAAAATCGATCCTCTATAGAGAACCCCTCCATATCCCACTTCCCTCTTTGTGATCGATTGATCTCCCCTCTGAAGTCCTTCCCTCTTCCCTCTTCATCATTGATTGAGATCCCCTATAAATCCCTTCCCTATTCATGATCAATCTCACTCTGCAATGAATCCATCTTCATAATTGAGATCCCCTTTACAACACCTCCCTCTTCTCAATCAATCTCCTCCACAGTTCCTCCCACTTCGTGATCGAGTCCCTCTATAGCGCCTCAATCTTAGCGACTGATCCCCTCCACAACACCTCCATCTTCACAATAAATCCCCTATGTCCTTCTTCACTCTTCAAAATTAATCCCTAATAGTGATTTACACTCTATCATCTCTTCGATATTGAGCCCTACCTCAGCAGATCTATACCCTACCAACTCTTCCCCTCTTCGATATCGAGCCCCGCCTTTGTAGATCTTCTCTCGATCAGTGCTTCCCCTCTTCAGGATCGACCCCTAGGCTATAAAAATTCAATACATGTCCAACTCTTCCCTTATTCATGCAATATAAAAACTTGATGAATCTATAAGAGGTGTTTTCCATTTATTCCCCTCAACTGTGATGCTAGAAACAACGTTGTGGGAGTAGATCTTGGGAAGTAGGATGATCACATAATCTATCTTATATATTATATGAGCTTCACTCTACAAAATCCTAAATCAATTATACTAATACATAGAAAGAGGTCTTATTAGTGTTATTTTCTATTGATTGTTTTAGATTTTATCTTATTCTCTCTAATGTAGTAATTTATATAATTAATGTTTGCTTATGATATTGGATAAATAAAAAGAATATTAATCTATGGATTATCTAATAGATAATACTAGTATAGGAGTTTAACATTTTCATTAAACATAAAAATTATTAAAATAATATGGTGTCCAATAATTTTTCAAGGATGGAATGGAAGAATATGGAGGTAGATGAAGAGATTGATATTTATGATAAGTTCTCGAATGATTATCACTTTTGTGATAATGTAAAATATCATGCATGGTTTGCTGACATAATGAATTATTTTTCAAATGGAACCATTTATTCTCTATTTATAAATCAATAAATTAAAATAAAAGAGTTGAAATAACTCATTCTTTATGTGATACCCATTTAAATTTTATTAAATATAAATATGGAATCATTTGGTGATGTTGTACCCAAACCTAAATTGAAGAGTATTATAAAATAATTTCATTCATTTCCAACTAGAGGAAAATGTGTTCCTCATATACTAGTGACCAAGATAATGAAATTTTGTTTTTTATCCCACTCTCTACAAGGATTAGAAATAATATGTTTGATATTGTAATCAATGAAAAAGAATTAGAAATAAAATAAAAATAGATGATATGCCTCAAAACCCAATTCTTGAAGTCATAATTTTTGATGTTAGAGGAATTGATTTTAGTATACCCCTTCTATAATCTATCAACAATATAAAATTTACTATTTTTTAAGATATTTTTTAAATGGGTAGAAGTGAAGTTGATATCAATAAACCTAACAAGCATCAAGAAATATATTTTGATGAAGAATAATTTTTCTTGGTTTAGAATTCCTCGACTAGTTATTAGTAATCAATAAAATCATTTTAAAAATCACATTATATAGAAATTTATTAAATGATACAAATATAATATAAGTAATAATTATCACTAAAAATAATTATGAAATTGAAATTATATAATTGATATATCAATAATATTTTATAGAAACATATTTATAAATAAGAATTAATTTTAACGTTGTGTTTTAATTAATCTTTGTGCCACATATCAGTCTCTATTTTGACTATGAAAAGTATTAATTGATTATGACCAATACCATACATAATATTTACCTTCACTAATTTAGTGAATAATATTTATTATCTATGTGATTCTTAAATACCTTTTCCCTATATATTACCGAACCAAGGATTGATTTATACTCAATGACTAGTGCAAGGTATAGCATGAAACTAGACTATATTATAGTGGCTTAACCCCCATTTTTCTATTTTTACATTCTTATTCCACTTTATTGGTTGTCTGTTTATACAAATGTGTTTTATTTTTGAAATTTTTATTAACTTTATTTTGGAAAATAATGTATTTTTAATGATTTAATTTCCATAATTGTTTTAAAAATGAAAATATAAGTATATTTGGTTTTAATTTCTTTTATTAGTTGTTTAGGATAAGTTAATTCATTTAAATAGGGGAACTTAATAATTTTATTTTTAATGATCTTGATTTTATAAAGGAAAATATAATGTTGATGGTATTGGTAAAACCCATGAGATTGATTCCATTTATATGAGATGATTTAATTGTATTCTTATAGAAAAATAATATAGTTGTTTCATGCAACTGGTTGAACATATTTATATTTTTATAAGTATTTTTATAATATTTTAAAGAATTAAATTTCTTATAAATTACTAAATCAGGAAATAAAAACACTTTTATTTATTCTATAATGAATGTCTCACACTTCTAAATTCATTAACAATTAGATAATAAATTAATAAGTCTATATAGTACTTGTTTTAATTGTTAATGAGTTTCAATGTTGTTATTTACAATTAAAAAAATATCAATTCTTTTTTTATTCATCTTAGAATAGATCCAAGTTGGATGTATAATGTTGATTAGGACATCGATGAGTTTTAGAAGGACTTGGAATATTTTTTGGATTTTTCATTCAATAATGGTTCAGACGAAGTATTGATTCGATTCTTGTGTTTTAATTTCATTAGAATAGCATGGTTAAAATTTGAGGGAGTGAGTTACCATATCACTAAAAAAGGTTTTCAAAAAGAATATAATGTTTGGTATCACAATGTTTAAAAGGTTCAAGTGGATAATGATATTGGTTTAACTGAAAGGATCATAATGGAATATTTTATTTTTTGATCGGTTTCCATTTGTTTATCAAGCCAACACTTCTTATAGAGTAGTGGAAAATGAAATGTATATGAAAACATAGTTTTTATTTAACGGTCATAATAAATATTTTGATCATGTTATAAAGTTTTTTGAAGATTTGAATACCCTAGTTTACTAGTCATGTAGAAAAAAGACCAAGCTAGAGTTTTTAATACCATTTTATCTTGGGAAAACAATATATGAATTTAGTAATAATGTGATTGACTATATCCTTACATTTTTAAAGACTTATTAACTGATAATGCATGTATTAATGAAAATTATTATATAGCATCAAAGTTGGTTGAAAATTTTAGATTTTCAAGTACTAAATTCCAAATTTTTCCTAAAGATTGTTGTTTGTTATGGAAGGTAAATAACAATTTAAATGACTATAAAAAATGTGGTACATTGATATGGAAGACTAATAAAAATATAAATCAATCCCATGTATCTAAGAAAGTGATGTCGCACATTATATTGATTCCCATACTTCAAAAACTTTCTATACTAGAATAAATGCAAAAGAATATGAGATGGCATGAAGATGAATGAAATAAAGACAATAGTGATATAGTTCTTCCTATAAATATGTTATCATGGAATAAATTTAATAGGTTATGTACTAATTTTATAGGAGACCAATAGAATATTATATTGGGATTATCATGTGATGGTTTCAATATATTTCATCAGATGCATACTGCACATAGTACTTAGCCTTTTTTCATTCATATTTATAATCTTCCATCATGGATGTGTATGAAAATGTAATTTACTATCATGAGTATATTGATTTATGTACCCAATGATCCTATAAATGATATTTAAATATACCTACAACCATTAATAGATGATTTGAATGAGATTTATACCACTGGGGTGAAGATATATGATTTTTTAAGAGGTATAGTCAGAAGTAGAGCTTCTGACCATTTATTAAAATAGTGAAAGAAAGTACATAGAAACGACGAACGGGGTCAAACAACAAAAATTTCCCTCATTCATTAAAACTAGAAATCATAATATGACATTTCATTCCCATAATTAGAGTCTCCAGCTTCCCACTCAGATTGATACTTTTCTGAATTAAATGTCTTCAGGTAGTTTGTTTCAACCTTTCTTGACATCTTTGAAGATGATCTAGTAGACACGTTCCTAGGGGTCTGAGAGTAGTCCTTTCGGGGTCTTCTCTTTTAAGGAACAGAGGAAAACTCTTCACCATCAGTCATTCTTTCCTCACCAATTAGGACAACATCCTTGAAAGAGATAGATCCACCACTGCTCGGACCAGTGAATCTAGCCTTTCCTCCTTCATCATCAGAAACATTTCCCCATTTATCAGCAATTGGGGAAGAATGAAAAAGCTTCTGGACTTCCTGTTGATAATCAAAATTTTGTTGAACATCATTGTTTTTAGTGTCATTAACCAAATATGTAACAAGATTTGGTGCTGAAGGTTCGATCTCTTTGCCCTTAAAAGACACTTGAGATACAGGATTCTCCAAAGTCAAAGCATCAGCAACAATATGAATTGGATCTTTAGGAGAGTCACTGTCCTTGTCAGGAGACTTAGACAAAGATGAGCCTTTTGTAGTTTCCTTTTGTCAACAAAGGTTGGAAGGGTGGCGTCCCATCCCACACTCCTTACAAGTAGTGTTCTTTCAGCACAGATCCAAAGAGTTCCCAACAGTCATACATTCAGTGCAGTAGAGAGGCCTTTTCTCATATTCAACATCAATTAAAATGTTATCTGAGGGAGTGGAGAGTGTTACCTTTTTAATAAGAGTGGAGATGAGATCAACTTTCACCAACATCCTAGAGAAGTTCCCATATCTAACATCTTCAGTTTCCTTATCCGAACGGATGGGGGACCCTATTGCTGTGCCAATGTCATGAAAAATCCTCAGATGCCAAAGGACCCAATTGAGTTCATATAGACGAATCCAGACTTGAGAAAAAGAATTTTTGGCTTAAGAGACATTAAAATCCAAAGACCACTCATGTAGATGAAGCCACCCAGGTTTTAGAAATAGAGAACCAAATCTTCAAGCACGAAGCTTTAAGTCATCGTATGGAAACAAGAAATGAAAAAATCCTCGACCAAGTGAGATACATTTCTAGCTAGCAAAACCCCAAAGCATCAAAATTCTGCTGAACAAGTCCTCAAGTTTCCAAGGTTGCGCACATTTGGGTAAAACAATGAAATAAATTAAATAATGTTTTCCCATCGTCAATCTCTCAGAAAGTGCAACGGTGTTGGCCTCTACATGAGCAGATGAGCCCTTATGAAGAATTCTTCCATGATGAGATTCCTTGGAAGAAGGTAGCGAACGATCCTCATTATTTTTCTACCCTGAAATTGAATCCTTCATCACATCAACAAATGAGCATGAACCAAATGGAACATCACCACGAAGCCCCTTCAGTGATGCCCACCATGAACCCTCAGCACCATACTCAGAAAATTAATTCTTCAAAGTATTCTCCACTTTTCACGCATTAGAGTACAAATGTCTACGACGAGTTGAAGAGGAAAAAAATACCAAACCTGTTGAAAACTCATATCTGGGGATAGAACCTTTGATGCATCGCCCCCAGCCGCATCAGTAGATTCGGGGTTCGAAACCCTCATCGCATCAAATGCCACTACACCAACTGACTTGGTCCCCGGAACCGTCGCTGCTATCAGAGATTCTTCCTTCGATCTGCCGACCTCAGATCTCCTCGGAGCCGGAGCGACGTCCAAAGCTAGAAATGGTGAAGGTGGAGATTTTGCACGAGGCACCTGCATGGTATGACTTGAAGGAGGGAGAAGCTTGAATACAAAGTAGTAAGGGATATCCATTTCCAAAGAAGAACCCTAGAACCCTAGCAGCTGCCATCTCTGGAGAGCAGCGCCTCCCGTTCTACCTTCCATTCCGCCTCCCGTTCTGCCATCAGGGGTGTAGATATATGATGAATTTAGACAGGATTACTTTATGTGTCATGTAGCATTATTATGGACAATAAATGATAATCCTAGTTATAGAATTATGTTAGGTTAGAGTACCAAGGGGAGATTATCCTGACCTATTTTTATAAAAAATACATGTTCTGGGAGATTAAAGTTTTGATGAAATTTTAGTTTCATAGGGTATCAATGATTTCTACAAATGTATCTTCCATATAATAAAAATCAAAAACATATTGATAATTACATATTGATAGATGAAGTACCTCAGTGAATTTTGGGGGGTGATATCCTTAAAGAACTTGATGGTTTGGTTTTTTTCTTTGAAAGGTTTATTAAAATTTCAAAACGTGGAATAATGCTCCTTCAAATTACAAAAACAAATTATAGAAAAACAAATATATTCTTTAAGTTTCCATACTATTCATCAAGTTTACTACATCATTGCTTGGACAGAATGCATATTTAGAAAATTTTGTGTTAAATGTTACTTGAAATGATTTTAAATGTAAAGGAAAAAAATTATTTTTATTCATGTCATTATTTAATGGATTAGGGTATAAAACCAAGACTTCATCCTGAGTTAATTAGTCAGAATCAATGTAAAGTCCCTTTTTCTTTTTTTTGATGACAAATGAAATGAAAAAACAATTTATTTATCTATTGTAAAGTTAAAGGTTCTGAATGGTTATTCAATTAACATTTTTAAATGGATGGATACATGATATTTGAAACTAAAATACCTTAAAACCCATGAATATCATGTCCTATTGCATCAATTGATTCCTATTTCTATTTTGAATTTATTTTCATATAATTTTAAGGTCATTATGATTATATTATGTCACTTTTATCAAGAACTTTGTGTTAAATATTTTACAAAAGTGTTGTAAAAAACTATATAAATATGAATTAATCATTCTTTGTGACTTGGGGAAAATGTTTCCTCCATTTTTCAGATGTATGTTACATCTAACCATGCATCTTTCAATATAATTTCTTTTTGGTGGTTCAATTTCTATTCATTGGATATATCCAAAAGAAAGAATGATGTTTACATTGAAATATTATTTGATAAATAAGAATCATCCTGAAGGATCTATTGTGCAAGGTTATTTAGCATAATAATTCATAGATTTTGGTTCAATGTAGTTCACTAATGTCGTCATGAGATCTAATTAGCAAATGTGAACTGAATATGAGCAGTATAATCCCATTAATCCAATATTCACATCACTTACCTAAATGGGTGGGGGATATCAGGATCATATAGGCTTTGCACTTTGAATATGGATGAGTAGTAAATGGATCATCATACGATATTATTTATTATGACATAGTTGATGATTAAATTAAGTAAGTAAAATTATAAATATGTATATTTTTATTGTGTGTTTCTTTAATAGTTTATGACATCATTAAATTTTAATATTTGAAAAGAACATATTGAAATTATAAAAAGAGATCATCGTTATTTATCTATTAAGATTATGGAGCAATTACATAGTAAATAATTTCCTTCCTGGTTGAATTAAAATATAACAGATTCCTTTTTTTACATGTCTGAATCATTGGTAGTTTTTAAATATTTGATGTTGAAATATTTTAGGTCCAAATTTTACCAATGCATCATGTATCTATAGAAATAATGTCATTTTCATTTGGTTCAAAAAATATGGCATGTGATTGAAAAGTAATGGTTTTCAATGAATTTAAATTCTTTATAAATATTTTTGCAACAAACATGGAAACACAACATGATAATGTCATGATAATAACAATAATATATTTTTATGCTAGTACATTAGACAAAAAACCTTGATCAGAAAATATATCATATTATAGGGTTATTGAGAGAATATTTTTATTATATTACTATGCACATGATTATGTCACTATGATGAAATAAAAGTGTTTTAATTTAATGACATGAAAAGTGTTGTATATAGATAGTTTTGAATTTAGAGTTATTGATATGAACCATTAGTTGTGATCAAAATACCCTTACATTCTTTCATCAGAATCTAAATAAGTATTTTATGTAAATGGAAATTTAAAACCAATATTTGGGGTTATTATTTATTTTATTCCAAAACATATTTTTTATTAAGTAATGGATGATATTGATGTTTTGGATGAACCAGTCAGTATTCACTCAAATGTATCATTTAATGACACAGATGATTTAATTATTAAAATGAATTCTGAACTAGAAATTATAACAGAGAATGCATAGTGTTGACATGTTTCAAAGTATTTAGTTTATGTTATTCTAACATTATATGTTTTTATTAACTTTTAAAAATGGTACATAATTAATTTTTTTAATTATATTATATTAGTTTTCTAGTTTTATATTGTTTGTATGTTTTATACATGGTTAGAAAATATTTTAATTTCTAAACTATTTATTAAGATATATTTATTATAGTGTCACATTCCTGAAATTTTTTCTATGAAGCGCCAATTATTTGGTCAATTTTATTTTAATATAGTTAATATTATTTAAATATATGTAATAATTGATAATAAAAATAAACTCAAATAGAGAGGATATTATCTTTACTAACATAAGAAAAAAAATTCGAAATTTTTTTCATTGTCAAATGCCTATTATATCCTTAAAATGTGTACTGAATATGAAGTTTCAAGTACTAAGTGTAAATATAATATCATGTTGTTTTTATGGTTAACTAATAATAGAATCCCTTCAAACAACTGAAAACAATTATTTAGCTCAATTTGAAATTTAAATTAGCATCTTCTATTGTTGTGTAATGTTTTAATTTTCTGAGTAAAAAACTTAATGAAAATAAACTTAATGAAAGATGAAATGTTTTGAAAAATAATATTAATTTTTCTAGAATATTTATAGCTATTTAATATTTTATTATATTTTATTATATTTTTAAAATTTTCACATTACTTCTAGAATTTTCATGTTATTATGTCTTGTGAGGAGGTTCGTAGAAAACAAATGGAGGAAAATAATCACTAGTTTGGAGAAGTTGGACTAAAAAATAAGATTGTTCCAGTGAGTATATTATTTATTTATTGACTATGTGTGAACTATAAACAAATAATATTTAATATTAATAGGAATCATCAAGGAGGAAACTTGTGTTCAATAAGGATATGTCAAGTAGTCCAGAATATAGGATTTCCCCTACATGCAGTCCCCCTACATACAGTGCCTCATCGCCCATGGCTCTGCAGCCACCAGGACACTTTCCTCCCTTCATTCCTCCCCCTTATATACCTTACTCATACATGGTAGGCCATCCTTTTTATTTATTTCCTCACACTACCATGTAAGTTAGTCCCTCTCCTTCCATTCCTCAACATTTTTTTCCATTATCCACCTTCATCACTACTAGGTACACCTCCATTGTCTATGCACCCTCTATGCTTATACCCTCCTACCAAACTTCATTATACGTAGTCTACTATATAAGATAGTTCTCCAGTTGTCAGCCCCAATATAGTATACAGGATCTAGTAGTAACAAGAAGTGTATCTCGTAAATGTTTAAAAAGTAATGAATTAAATGAATTTTTATTAAATTTCAGTTATATATCTATATAAAATATTATTTTATTTCTTTATAATCATCTTATAGTAAAATATATGGTCATACATAGGTTCATGTAGTGTGTAATAGACACTCAAGTCATGGTTTATTATAATGAGGACATGTAAATAATAGTAAATTTTGTAAATAATTTAGGTGTTTCATGGGAACACTCAGCAAACACGTAAATATTATTCTAGTTAAAACAATATAGTGGAAAAAAGTTAGAAAGGAAATAAAATATAAGTCTTGGGATACAATTTTGTAAATATATTTTTTGAAATTAATTTTAAATTTCTTTATAAAATATTATTAAAAAATTTCTTTTAATATTCAACTCTGATATAACTTCTCAGATGGTTTGCATGGAAAGGAATATAGGTTAATAAAACTGGGTAAGATATGGTAGTCCTATAAGTATGACCTATATGTTGGATAGAAAAATAGATTAGGTATTAATCTTAAAAACATATCAATCTTTAACAAATGTACACTTTCACAATACAAAAACCTAATTTCATAATTGATTAGTTCTAATTTTAAGGTAATTTACTAAATTATAAATTTAGTTTAGTTTTTTTTCTATTAGGGTTCACTAACTATATAACATGCCAGAAAACAATTTAATTTTAGAATTAAAGAGGCATACCTGGCCTCTTTCCTTGAATGTATTTATAAGGATCTTATTATCATGAAACAACTTGAAATTTTTTTATATAATTAGGTATTGTGATATTAGTCAATTATCAATTCTTCTAACCCTTGAAATGGTTGTTTTAATTCAAAACCATCATACTAAAGTTCATATTAATATATGTAGTCATATTTGTTAAGGGGAGTGTACATCACACTCATGAGGGAAACTCGTCTGGTAAAGTTTTTACCACTGTTGTGCCTCATCCTCCTAGTCCCTAGGATAATACTTCTTTAAAAGGTATTTTTTTGGAGTCTTCCTAGACAATAAAAATAGTGGTTGGAATATTTTGGTTTATATAAAAAACAAGAATCATTTATGGTATACTATTTTAGATCTAGTCATAGAACATGAGGGGGTCAGAAATTTGATACCACCAATATGGTTGGTTCATTTTCCGACTCCCCCTCTATCAATTATAGATTTATAGAGGAGTGTATAAAAAAGTATATACAATTTAGAAAATAAGAAAGGGAAGAAGATGATATTTTAAGTGGGGGAGTTTACTTTGAATATATATAATAAAATAAAACGAAGAAATAATAATACATATTTACTTAAACCAATTGTGGGGGGTGGATCTAGAAGGTTTGGAATTATGGGTAGTTGGTTTACCGCCCTTAGAAGAACCATGATTATTTTAGTTGACAGATATGTTTTCATTACTTTCATAATTGAAGATGAAATTCCATCCATTGATAAGTTTTCAAATGTTGAAATAAATATCCCTATACATGGAGAAGCACCTTTAGTTCATTAAAATGTAATTTTGAAACTATGTAAGATTAAATTCTTTAAAATATTCCTAAAAAATATAAGCTTCCTTTGATATTTTTACTTTATTATTTTCTTTATTTAATCAAAATTTTAAATAAATAATACCATATTATAATTATTGAATTAAAGAGAAAGTACTAGTAGAAAATTGATGTATATTCTCATCAAAAACTGAATCATTCACTTTTACAGGAGATATAATTTCTTCATCAATACCTTTAATCTTTTACTAGATTTGTGTCCCATTTCAGTATCTATATAATCATCATCCAATTATTTATACCCACCCAATTAATTTTCAACTCCAACTCTTACATTTATATTTATATTCTCAATTTAAATATTAGTATTTTCAGTTCATTTTGAAATTCCAACATTGACTTGTGTTTTAATATATTAAACCTACATTTTTGTATTCATAAAAAATTTATCAGTAATCTACTAACTACCTTAAATAGCTTTCCCAATATCTCTAACATCCACTACCTCTATATAATATTTATTTATTATAATATTAACTACATAAACATTAATTTAAATCCATTCATACTCGACATAAATATTCATATTATTTATATCTAAAATATAATTTTGATCTTGACTATATTCAAATAAGTACTTACTTTTGAAGGTATAGTTTTAACATTCAAGGTAATATTGTCTCTATTTTTATTTTAATCATCAGAAAAAACTAATTCCTTCCTCACTATAGCTATAGGATCTATCTCAAGAGACCTATTATCTGGTATAACATTAGGAATTTTAGTCTTCTTTTCCCAAGTTACCCTAAGAGAGATGGTAAGTAACACTTAGAAGGGAGGGGGTTGAATAAGTGTTCCCACTTTTACAAAGTATTTTAAAGTTAACCTCTATAACTAATAAGAACTAGGATTATATCAATAATTTATCTCTTCCTCAACCATGTACAAAAATTAAACAATAATATAGAGAAAACAAATTACAGGTATCACCCCTAAGGTGGGAAACCATGTTCTTATTATGTTTAGTTAAATTTGAGGAAAAATTTATCAACTAATTTCAAAAATTGAATACAATATGGGAATTTATCATCATTAACCTAGAATTATTTATCAACAACTTGTGACTCCCTATTGTTATTATAGGATCCCTCTTGGTTAAAATAATTTTATCAAACCAATTGATAATGATCTTAACATCACTTGACAACATACCTCTAAAATCTATAAATAATTTATCCTACATACCATCATCTGATAACCACATGAAAATATTCCCCCATAACCCATAGATATGTAAATAGAGATAGGTTAAATAATAGAATATATCAACATGCTCATCTATTTATAGATATTGGTTCACTAAAATCTAATACAAATACAATAGGTATAACTTCCTCCTAAAGTTTCCTTTGGTTTTTGAATGTATTTTTCATCAATGATAATGTAAATATATGTCTTGGTAGTCTTTTTTTATTTATTAAGTAACCAACTAAAGTAATACCATAGATTTACTCTTACGTGGATGGGTAATGAAGTGGTGTTTCCCTTGAATAAATGGCTGGAAAAAAATTTCTAGGTAGCCCAGAATAACAGACATAATGATTGTTTGAGATGGTCTTCATGTAATCAATATAAGTGGTGATTATAAGAGAATCACTATCTATAATAATATAAATTGGAAATTAAAAGTTTAAGATATTTAAAAATTATGAATTAAACTAGATTGATTTGTCTGAGAATCCAACCTAGAGTAACCAAGAAAGTTGGTTGTTGAAATGAGTGATATAATGACTTAGATTAAGGTTTTAATATGCTGAGATAAATGATGAATTGATAAGGCAATGAAGTGTATTTGAATACTGTATTTTGAGTATTTAGATTCTATAATGAACCAAAAAACTATCTATATGTGTTTTTAATTACAGTAATAATTCCAAAATTTAATTAGATTGGTTTTGAGGTCTTATGAAGTGTATAGGAAGCCTTTCAGTTTATTTGAAGTTCTATTAGAGTCAAATGAATATGTATATAATTTTAAGAATTAATGTAGAAAAATAGAGAAATCATTTTTTTTCATTACATATGAGGTAAAACATATTACTTTTAGTGACATAAATTTCCAAGAAACTAGGAAAATCACTTTCAGACACCTAAAAAAGACATTGAAAAGGGCATACAACATTGCTCATCAAACTCTGAATCCCACACAAGACATTAAAGGTGTCACAAATGACATTTATCTTGACACATATAACATTTTCTGATTCCACATATGACTTTTTTATAGCCCAAGTAAAACTTTTTTATATGTGTATGATTTCACACTCAGTAGAATTTTAATAGTTCTACTATATGAAAAAAAATGTTTCCATAATTTTAAATATATAGAATAAAATGATATTGGATGATGAAAAATATGTTCATTATTTTTAATTTCATTATAAATTATAATTAATTTTTTAGTTTATTGATTGAATTTTAATTTGGTTCTTATGAGTGTGTTTGGTTTTATGAAATTTGATAAACTTGGTTATTTGATTTATGTCTCAAACTCATTGAATTATCCCTTGTAACTTGTTAAAATTCTAGTATACTTTTTTTTATTAATAGGAATAATCTAAAAGGAACACAATAAATAAGAGTTCCTTAAATATATTCATACTTTAGGGTGCACTAATATATTATAAATGGTTCCCTAATTTCTAAACCCTAGAAATTAATTATTTCAACTTTTAGAATTCATGATTATTTCATTTTATTCTTTCATCCCATATTTATAGTTTATTATAAATTATAATAGTTCATTAAAAACTCCCTTGCATCTTTGAAAATGGTAGGTTAATAAAAACCTCATTGAATAACCTTAGTAGATATTATTGTATTCCTATAATATTCACCACATGGTAGTGTGTGGTAGTTTTTTTGAATTTAAAACCCCTTCTATTCTGGTATTAACCATCTATGAATCACATCAGCACCATGATTTTAATTAACTAGATCCTTAAATAAGTAGTACATTACATCAAACTCAATCCTCTTCTCCTAAATCCATGTCATACCATGTAAATTTTCCCAGATACTTTGTAATTTTTAAATTATGAATATTATGGTATCCTATTTTCCCGGATATAAAGAAATTATTAATCTAGAAATTCATCCTTAATAAGATGAGTTAGATTTTACTTTTAGTCCATCATCCTAGATAAATTATTAAGAATTTAATTCTTAGAACCATTTTTATATTTAATATATTAATAAAACTCTTTTGAAATAAATATCTATCTAATAAGACTTATAATTACACTATCCTTTCACTATAGAAATCTCAAAGCTGAGTGGTTTGTATACATAATCCAATTGGTATAGACGATTTCCATCATCTTTATCTCTATTATGGAATGGTTGAGTAGTTTTATATTTAATTATAAAATTTTATATCATATCTCATATTTATTCATTTTTCTTTTCCATCCATCAAAAAATCCCTTAGAAAAATAAATATCATCACACATGATTTTAAATATAAAATTCTAATCAGGAGCTCCGATGATCAATGCTAAAATGATCACCTTGATCAATATATTGGTTACTTCTAGGAAGTTCCTATAAACATATAATTTTTAAACCTTTTTTGATAAGAAGAAAAATAGACTATAAATAGTTGAAAAATAATTATAAACATTGTGTAAAACCTAACATCGCCCAAAACAATTTTCATTTTTAACTGATGTTAGTGGATTTAGTGATAAAATTACCTCTATAATGGATTTTTTACACCTCAATTACATCCTTAGATATTCTATAACACAATATAATGAATTATTTAACCATGAACATACATTTCTCCCAATAACTAATGTTTCATTACTATATTTTATTTTATTTAATTTCAATATTGTAAATTTTTTCTTATAGTATTTAAACACTATAATTTTAACAGTACTTTCACTATTGTTACGGTATGTATTAAAATTTTTCTACAATTAAATTCATACATGTTGTAGGTTTAAATTCTCAAGAACTATTGTCATACCATGTTAACTCTAAATCCTATTTTATTTGTTTTTTTGTACCATTATCTATTTAAATATTTAAACTATTGAAATTTGAATCTAATCTGGGTGTTTGACAAAAAATTATAAATTTATTCATTGAACTAGAATGGTTGAATTTGTTTTTCAATAAAACTATAGTGATGACACTTGAACTGGATATTTATTTTATTTAAGTTAAATTTGGTTGGTGAATTTAAAATACACTAATATATAAAATACTAAGTTATATTTGGGGTTTTAAATTGATTTATCGGTGAACTAGTTTTGTTTCAATTTTTAATGTATACTCATTTCAGAGGCTGTAATGGATTAATTGTACTAGTAATACATTATAAATGATTTCATATAATATTATAAAATTGTATTTATCTGATTTTATTAATGTTATATTTTATAAGGTCATGCATTTAAATTCCAAAATCCATTCAATAAAGAAGAATTTCTGGGTTATATTCTATGTAAGATTAAATTATTGGATTTTGTATTTAAATTCCATTCAAGGTAATATAATTTGAATTATATATTTTCTAGTGTGTGTAATTCTTGTTAAATCCCTTTAACATAGTTAAAATTAATCTTGTTGTGTATTATCTAGAATAATTGGTTGAACTAAATTAAAATTTTAGTTTGTTTATATTTTATAAGTTACATTCATGATTTATATTATTTATTTTTTTAACTATCTAATAAAATGATAACACCCTTTTATAGGTGTAACATCCCAGGTAAATAAAGAATATGACATTTTCATATTTATTAATATTTGTGAATAAAATATTAATATTACTTTAAAGTTAATGCTATGTTCAATGGCGTACCCAATACGCAACAATGAGTTTCTTTGAAATCTTACGTTGCACACTAATAATATAATAATATTATTTTAAATGGTAGTTAATGCCTAGCCATTTTAATGGAAATAATGAACAGAACTAACTACCAAATGATTATATATGCTTTTCAAATATTTTTTCATTTATCCAAATAAATTTTAGAGGCTTAAAATGCAAATGAATCCAATTTTAAGCATAAATCTTCTAATATTCTTTAAAAGGTCGATTAACCGCCTTTTGATGGCGAACCCTTTTTAAATCTATTTTTGAAAATTTTATATGTTATATTTGAAAAAATAAAATCCTTCTTTATAATAAAGTCATCAAAATTTATTTCGTTTAAATTTTTTTTATTTTGCTGATAAAGTTCATTTTTTTAATGAATAGTGAAAATGTTGTATTTTAATTCAAAACCTCCTTTTAGTCTAATTTATTTATATGGTCAGATTATCTTTTTAATTTGTTTTAAAGTGTAATTAAAATATATTTTTACCATTTAATCTAATTTTGGTCATTTGAATTAATTTCACTTTGAAATTGGACATAAACAAGTGTCAATCCTTTAATAGACATTGTTTCTTAAAAACATGCTATTTGTTTTGACAGTGGGAATTGATTATAAAATTAATTAATGAAACTTATATGTTTTGAATTTGGTAAAATTTATATCATTTTTTAATTTGTAATATTAAATATATCTTAGGGTGAATTTTTGGAATTTTTCTGACAAATGTTCATTTTCAATGAATAGTGAAAAATACTGCATTTTAATTCAAAACTGCCTTTTCATCCAATTTATTTATATAGTTAGATTGTGATTTTAATTTATTTTAAGGTGTAATTGAATTATGTTTTTATCATTTAATACAATTTTGGTCATTTTATGTAATTTCACTTTTAAATTGGATGTAAAAACAAATCAATCTTTTGATAAATTTTACTTCTTAAAAACCCATCTTTGGTTTTGACAATGGGAATTATTTTAAATTAATTACTGCAATTTCTATGTTTGGAATTTGATAAAATGGATTCCATATTTGGAATCATAAGGTCCAAATTATGTAATTAATACGCTTTTGTTTTTGGACATTATGAATAGTAATGATGGTAATTATCTTTAATTATCGTGTTTAATTAGTAATCGGGTAGTTAAGGGTAATAAAATAATATCATAAAAATATAAAATGACCCCAAAATTTGTCCTAATTCTATTTTTAGTGTTATGTACGACCATGGGATGCCTTGTTCCAACCTTGGGACCCCATGGAATCACTTTAGTGTGATAGTGACCTTTTATCATATATTTTTTTTAAAGAAAGGAAAATATAACCGAAGTATGTATCACCTAAGTAAAACAATTTTAATTTTGTTTACATAAATGATATCTTTGACTATAAAGATTATTTGGAAATATAAATAGATTTCCTACATGATGGTAATTTGTTTATAATTTTTAGAAATTAAATAAATAAATTAATTTATGACACCGTGATGAGGCAGTGATTACCTCATTAATGAACGATTTAAATAAAATGAGAAGATAAGTTAAAATCTAAGACTTAAACTTGTCAAAAACCTATTGTATGGGTGGATTTAGAACCTTTATCACCTTATCCTAGAAATATATAATTTTGGGACCTTTAATATCCGAAAATCATTTTATAATAAAGTAACTTTTCAAGACTTTCCAAGAGTGTCCCTCCTCCCTATTATAGAAGGCCCCCACCTCTACCTCTTTACCCACACCTCTCAAGCCTTTTGATCGACCAAAATCTACTCATTTTATCTCTACAAATCCATCTCTTCATCTTATAAGCCTTACCTTATGCATAAAGCTCCTCAAGAAACCCTTTTGATTCAAACCAAAAGGAGTTACCCGATTTAAAGGTAATGTCTTTTCTTATGTTATTTTGTTTTATTTTGATTCTCCAACTCCTTAAACTATTTTTATTCCCTTATTTTGTAACAACACCAGTATATTCAATATACTAGGATGTTTTATTAGAATTATTAGAGCTACACTTACACACACCTCCGTCTAATGGTTAAAGAACACATTGTTTCCGTAAATGGCGAATTACTGCCTCACGAAACGATGATTGTTCTATCTTATCCTACCACATATAATGGTGGCCATTATGATGGAACTATATTTATTTATGATATATATTATATTTTTTTCCTCTATATGATTCTGTATTTTACATTTAAAACATACCTTTATTCTTTTCATGTTGTGCAAATGCGATAATTTCATTTGAGGAAGTGTGGACTACCGCCCCCTCAAGTGATGTGACTCGTTCATTCAATACATGGAATGTATAAAGAATGAAATTAATGAACTTATGTGACCTATATAACATATATATTATATTGTAATTATAATATATATATATATCTCATTTAGTTTTAATTCCATTAATGTGACAAAGAAATGAAAGTAGCGTTCATGCGTACGTACGGCATATCGTCTCCATGAACGGTGCATTTCATTTTTATCTCCAAATGTTATTTAATAGTATAAAAATAATATATAATGGATATATATGATATTTAAATCATTAATTACATTCTGAAGATTATTTACTTCTAACTATATAGGCAATTATTTTTCAAACAAGTTTATTTTTGACTCATATACCGAACATCGATAAAAACGTCTGATATGAACTCACATAATTAACTAATTATTATAAAATTATAATATCTGATATGAATTGAATAATAAAATTTAAATTAGTTCCTTAAGAAATTATTAATTGAACAAAGTTTATTATTCAGGAATATAAAGAAACGAACAAGACAAGTCAGACTTGACGTAAGGGATCCTACATCTCTCTTTCTTTTTAAGTACTCTCTTTTATGTCATTTCTTTTAAGATTTTATTTCTTATGTTGGGTAATGTTCTTTTATATTCCTCTTACTTTAATTTTTTATTTTCATATGATTATAGACCCTATTTGATCTCATCAATCCATTTTTTGGAAGTTTTAAGTGGCATCGTTAGGCTACCGAGTTTTCGTAAGGGATTTTTCATCTCACTTTTATAACTGTGAGATTCATGCTACATTTGCCACTATTTCCTTTTGTGTGGTGTTTTTACTGCCCATGATTGTATTATTTGTGTGATATAATTTAATTTATTGGTATTTACATCTTCATTGTATGATCCTTTTTCATGGGGTGTACATTTCGAAAGTTACCCAAATCGGTAAGGGAACCTTTCACCCTCTTCTTTTTAAAAGACTTCCTTTTTTTATGTCTTTTAATTTACATCTTATTATTTTGGGATATGTTATTCTATATTTTTATTGATTTAAATTTTATTTCCAAGTTATTAGATACCATTTTCTCTCTCATCAACTCATTTTTTGAATTTTAATGTGACATCGTTAGGCTATCGAATTTCTATAAGGGAACTTCTTAACCCAATTTCAATTCTTTGGGTTAAACCTCTACTTCTTGATTATGTCGTACTATGAATATGTGTGGATGACCTCCGATTATTTTACACTTAATATCCTATTATGTTAGGTGTATTTATATTTTCCACGCATAATCATGTAATTGATTTATCCTTAATCTAAGGATACCAACTTTGTAAGGGACTTCGTCTCAATCTCCTTTCATTGAGGTGTATTTTGTTTTATACACAACTTTATTTTATACAGTTCATAAACCCCTTTGAATTTTAATTTTAATCAAAGGGAATCTTTTTATATGAATCATTTTACTAAATGACAAAAGGGAATGTTTTTGTCTTACGTATGCGGCGACAACGACTTCTCCACCGCCCTGACCATTATTTGAGTTTCGGTTTCCTCTACAAGCCATAACTTTTTTTTTAAAGAAAAATAAATACCATGTTTTAATTTTATTTTATTTTGGTATTGAAAATGGTTTTGATAATGTTTTGATTATATCAATGTGTTTTTGATATCTTGTTATTGAAATGTGGAAATGTTATGTTTCATTTATGCATATTTTATGTGATACGGTTATGTTATGGTTCTTGGGCATTGTTTATGAAGACGGGTGGTTCTGTGATAAAATAAGGGCGGGTGATCCCGATATAGTTCTCCAATGCATTGGGTAACGTGAAGGAGTTAAATGCTAAGGTTTCTCCGAAGAGATTTAGGGAATATATTGTGATGGGTATTCCAAACGTAACCATGAGGGTTACTCCCTACGTAAGAATGTTATGAATGCCTCAAGTTACCTTTATGTCTTATGATTTCCATGAGTTATTCATAAATATTATGATTTCATGAGGTATGCTAAAGTGCTTATGTTTTATGAGTAAATTATGATTTCGTTGATTCTTATGTATACATGGACTAATGTTTTCTTTCCGTATTTTTATATCCCTTACTGAGATTTTTTATGCTCATCCCAAGTTTTTTGAAATGTTTTCCACAGGACTTAAAGGTGAATAGGGTCAAGGATGGGATCAAGGAAAGACATGCTATATAAAACATGGAACTAGACATGTTTCTTTTTAAGAGTTTTTATTTTATGAAAAAAAAATGGAAACTGAGTAGAAGTGCCTACTTTGTAATCTTGTGAGATGTAATAGTTATGTCATAATTCTCTAAAACTCTAAACCTGAAAATATCCTCAATGTGAATTATTAATTTAATTAAATATTATGTAATGTTTGAAGGTTGGGTCCTTATAGTTGGTATCATAGGTCGGTTTAGATAACTTTAGAGGTTAGAGTGTTATTTAAGCATAAGTGACAAGTTGTATATAACCACAATGGTTAGTATATTGGATGTGGTCATTGTTTTTTTTTGAAAGTTGGAATGAGTTTGAGATAACTTGGATAAGTATATATTAGTGTTTATTTGCCTCATTATTATATGATGATTCTAATGATATACTCACACTGACCTTTTTGGTTTTAGTAAATGGCTGGATCTAGTAGGCACCAAAGTAACAGTGGATGTGAAGAAAATTGTGATGGTTTTCTGAAAAAAAATAACTGAATGATATGGGAGCTACAATGATAACTCTTTTGGTTTTTCTCAACCAAATATCAGGAGTCATGATTAACCACTTGAACCTTGGTGTGTTCTCTAATGCATCATGTACGAGATAACCAACTCGATGTGGAAGTTCAGGTAATAATTATAAAGGTAACAATTAAGGTTTATATGATCCTTACTTTTGAGGTAATTATGGGTTACTATAAGTTATGATGGAAAATGAAAGGCATGAGATAAACTTGAGGTTAAATTATGTTATAGTTATTTTTTATGATTTTATCTCTTTTTGGGGAATGTTTTAATAATTATATAGTTTTGGAAAAAGGACAACACGTAGACCGTGTGACAACCCGTCATGTCAGACAAAGCTGTGGGAATCGAACCCACAACCAAAGTGTGACTGGTATTTATCGCCTGCCACTGGACTACGTGAAGTCCCTGGTTAGTATGGAAAATTATTTTTAGTTAGATGATCTTATGAATCAGTAATAAGTTGATTTTGGGTTATCTATGGAAATGATTAGCCTATCATGGAGGATATGTGATTAGGTTAGTTACTTTTCAGTATGAGACTTTAAGAGTAACTCATGTTATTTGGAGATAAATGTTAAGATTTATCTTGGAAGACTATGTGATTAAATCATTTAGAGATTTGGGTTTAATTCATAGTTTGGATTAATTTGAAGAATTTTATGGATAGCTATTTATTGAATGGTCTTTGATGAACTTTGGGTTTTGTTGGACAAATTCTGGAGATTAAGAGTAGTATTTCTTTTTATAAAGGATTATCCTTTTTGGGTATTATCTGATCTCGTACTAACAATTTTGGTTTTGGTTAAGGTATAAAGACATGGGAAATATATATTTCATCTTTTGTGTATTAGGTGATTCTCAAGAAGTTGATTATAGCGCTCTTAATGTGAACAAGTCATCTTAAATACTCATCTTTCGGAGAAAATATGAGTTTGTGTTAGAAATCTAGTAAAATATGAAATTCTACATGAAAATTAAGTATGTTTCCTTATGATTTAGTTAATCTCATAAATAAATTCCTCAATGAAAATTAACTTTAAAAAAAGTTTTGTATGTTAACTTTTCCTACTGGGGAATCAAATACCGTTTAACCCATCACAAGTTTGTGATTTTATGGTGGTTAACTTTCTCTTAATCTTGTTTTATATCACTCCCCATCAGAACTTGACCCTTTGTTTTTTCTTCCATATCCATGTTTTCCTACATGGAATCCTAGTATGGGTTAAATTGGGTGACCTTTGAACTTCTCTTTATTTCTTTTAAAGTGATAGTTTTGCTGACTCTTTTTTTGATGTGGGGCTTTCAATGAAGTTTCCAACCCAATTTTAAAATTGCGAGGACACAATTCCCAAAAGGGGGGAAGGATGTAACATCCCAGGTAAATAAAGAATATGACATTTTCATATTTATTAATATTTTTGAATAAAATATTAATATTAATTTAAAGGTAATGATGTGTTCAATGGCGTACCCAATACGCAACAATGAGTTTCTTTGAAATATTACGCTGTACACTAATAATATAATAATATTATTTTAAATAGTAGTTAATGCCTAGCCATTGTAATGGCAGGAATGAACAGAACTAACTACCAAATGATTATATATGCTTTTCAAATATTTTTCCATTTATCCAAATAAATGTTAGAGGCTTAAAATTCAAATGAATCCAATTTTAAGCATAAATCTTCTAATATTCTTTAAAAGGTCGATTAACCGCCTTTTGATGGCGAAACCTTTTTAAATCTATTTTTGACAATTTTATGTGTTATATTTGAAAAAATAAAATCCTTCTTTATAATCAAGACATCAAAATTTACTTCGTGTAAATTTTTTTTATTTTGCCGATAAAGTTCATTTTTTTAATGAATAGTGAAAATGCTGTATTTTAATTCAAAACCTTCTTTTAGTCTAATTAATTTATATGTTCAGATTATCTTTTTAATTGGTTTTAGAGTGTAATTAAAATATATTTTTACCATTTAATCTAATGGTGGTCATTTCAAATAATTTCACTTTGAAATTGGACATAAACAAGTGTCAATCTTTTAATAGATATTGTTTCTTAAAAACACGCGATTTGTTTTGACAACGGGAATTGATTATAAAATTAATTAATGCAAATTCTATGTTTTGAATTTGGTAAAATTGATATCATTTTTGAATTTTTAATATCAAATATATCTTAGGGTGAATTTTTGGTATTTTTCTGACAAATGTTCATTTTCAATGAATAGTGAAAAATACTGCATTTTAATTCAAAACCACCTTTTCATCCAATTTATTTATATAGCTAGATTTTAATTTTAATTGGTTTTAAGGTGTAATTTAATTATTTTTTTATCATTTAATACAATTTTGGTCATTGTATGTAATTTCACTTTTAAATTGGATGTAAAAACAAATCAATCTTTTGATAGATTTTACTTCTTAAAAACTCATCTTTGGTTTTGACAACGGAAATTATTTTAAATTAATTACTGAAATTTATGTGTTTGTAATTTTATAAAATGGATTCCATATTTGTAATCAGAAGGTCTAAATTATTTAATTAAGACTCTTTTGTTTTTGGACATTATGAATAGTAACGACGATAATTATATTTAATTATCGTGTTTAATTAGTAATCGGGTAGTTAAGGGTAATAAAATAATATCATAAAAATATAAAATGACCCAAAAATGTGTCCTAATGCTATTGGTGGTGTCATGGAGGACCATGGTATTCCTTGTACCAACCTTGGGACCCCATGGAATCACTTTAGTGTGATAGTGACCTTTTATCATATTTTTTTTAAAGAAAGGAAAATGTAACCAAAGTATGTATCACCTAAGTAAAAAAAATTAATTTTTTTTATATAAATGATCTCTTTGACTATAAACATTATTTGGAAATCTAAAATTATTTCCTACATGATGGTAATTTTTTTATAATTTTTAGACATTAAATAAATAAATTTATTTATGACACCCGTGATGATGCAGTGATTACCTCATTAATGAACGATTTAAATAAATTGAGAAGATATGGTAAAATCTAAGACTTACACTTGTAAAAACCTATTGTATTGGTTTATTTAGAACCCTTATCACCTTATCCTCGAAATATATAATTTTGGGACCTTGAATATTCCAAAATCATTTTATAATAAAGTAACTTTTCAAGACTTTCCAAGAGTGCCCCTCCTCCCTCTTATGAAAGGCCCCCACCTCTACCCCCTTACCCACACCTCTAAAGCCTTTGGCTTGACCAAAATCTACTCATTTTATCTCTCCACATCCCTCTCTTCATCCTATAAGCCTTACCTTATGCACAAAGCTCTTCAAGAAACCCTTTTGGTTCAACCCAAAGGGAGTTACCCGATTTAAAGGTATTGTATTTTCTTATGTTCTTTGGTTTTATTTTGCTTCTCCAACTCCTTAAACTATTTTTATTCCTTTATTTTGTAAAAAAACCAGTATCTTAAATATACTAGGATGTTTTTATTATAATTATTCTAGCTAAAATTACACACACCTCCGTCTAATGGTTAAAGAACATACTGTTTCCGTGGATGGAGAATTACTGCCTCATGAAACGATGATTGTTATATCTTCTCCTACCACCTCTCATGTTGTAAATTATGATGGCATTGTATTTATTTATTATATATATTATATTTATTTCCTCTCTATTCTTCTATATTTTACATTTAAAACATACCTTTATGCTTTTCATGTTGTGCAAATTCTATAATTTCATTTGAGGAAGTGTGGACTACTGCCCCCTCAAGTGATGTGACTCGTTCATTCAATACATGGAATGTATAAAGAATGAAATTAATGAACTTATGTAACCTATATAACATATATATTATACTATAATTATAATATATATCTATATATATCTAATTTAGTTTTAATTCCATTAATGTGACAAAGAAATGAAAGTAGCGTTCATGCGTACGTACGACCTACCGTCTCCATGAACGGTGCATTTCATTTTTATCTCCAAATGTTATGGAATAGTATAAAATGAATATATACTGGATATATATAATATTTAAATCATTAATTCCATTCTGGAGATTATTTAAATATAACTACATAGGAAATTATTTTTCAAACAAGTTTATTTTTGACTCATATACCGAACATCGACAAAAATGTCTGATATGAACTCACATAATTAACTAATTATTATAACATTATAATATGTGATATGAATTGAATAATAAAAATTAAATGAGGACCTTAAGAAATTAATAATTTACCAAATTTTATTATTCAGGAATATAAAGAAACGAACAAGACAAGTCGGACTTGAGGTAAGGGATCCTACCTCTCTCTTTCTTTTTAATTACTCTCGTTTATGTCATTTATTTTAAGCTCCTCTTTCTTATGATGGGGAATGTTCTTTTATCTTCCACTTACTTTATATTTTATTTTCATATGATGATAGAACCTATTTGATCTCATCAATCCATTTTTTGGAAGTTTTAAGTGGCGTCGTTAGGCTGCCGAGTTTTCGTAAGGGATTTTTCATATCACTTTTATAACTATGAGATTCATGCTACATTTGCCACTATTTCCTTTTGTGTGGTGTGTGTAATGACCATGATTTTATTATTTTTGTAATATACTTTAATTTATGGGTATTTACATTTTCATTGTATGATCATTCTTTCATGGGGTGTACGTTTTGAAAGTTTCCCAAATCGGTAAGGGAACCTTTCACCCTCCTCTTTTTAAAAGACTTCCTTTTGTTATGTCTTTTAATTTACATATTATTATGTTGGGATATGTTATTATATATTTTTATTGATTTAAATTTTATGTCCAATTTATGAGATACCATTTTCTATCTCATCAACTCATTTTCTGAATTTTAAAGTGACGTCATTAGGCTGTCGAATTTCTGTAAGGGAACTTCTTAACCCAATTTCAATTATTTGGGTTAAACCTATACTTCTTGATTATGTCGTACTATGAATATGTGTGGATGAACTCTGATTGTTTTACACTTAATATTCTCTTATGTTAGGTGTATTTATATTTTCCACACATAATCATGTAATTGATTTATCCTTAATCTAAGGATACCGATTTTGTAAGGGACTTCGTCTCAATCTCCTTTCATTGAGGCATATATTTTTTTTATACACAACTTTATTTTATACGGTGCATAAAACCCTTTTAATTTTACTTTTACTCAAAGGGAATCTTTTTATATGAATCATTTTACTAAACGACAAAAGGGAATGTTTTTGTCTTACGTATGCGGCGACAACGACTTCTCCACCGCCATGACCATTATTTGAGTTTCAGCTTCCTCTAAAAGCCATAACTTTTTTTAAATGAAAAATAAATACCATGTTTTACTTTTATTTTATTTTTGTATTGAAAATGGTTTTGATAATTTTTTTATTATATCAATGTGTTTTTGATATCTTGTGATTGAAATGTGGAAATGTTATGTTTCCTTTATGCATATTTTATGTGATACGATTATGTTATGGCTCTTGGGAATTGTTTATGAAGATGGGTGGTTCTGTGATAAACTAAGGGTGGGTGAGCCCGATATAGCTCTCCAATTCATTGGGTAACGTGAAGGAGTTAAACGCTAAGGTTTCTCTGAAGAGATTTAGGGAATATACTGTGATGGGTATTCCAAACGTAACCATGAGGGTTACTCCCTACGTAAGAATGTTATGAATGCCTCAAGTTACCTTTATGTCTTATGATATCCATGAGTTATTCATAAATATTATTATTTCATGAGGTATGCTAAAGTGCTTATGTTTTATGAGTAAATTATGATTTCGTTGATTCTTATGTATACATGGACTGATGTTTTCTTTCCGTATTTTTATATCCCTTACTGAGCTTTTTTATGCTCATCCCAAGTTTTTTGAAATGCTTTCCACAGGACTTAAAGGTGAATAGGGTCACGGATGGGATCAAGGAAAGACATGCTATCTAAAACATGGAACTAGACATGTTTCTTTTTAAGAGTTTTTATTTTATGAAAAAAAATGGAAACTGAGTAGAAGTGCCTACTTTGTAATCTTGTGAGATGTAATAGCTATGTCCTAATTCTCTAAAACTCTAAACCTGAAAATATCCTCAATGAAAATTATTCATTTAATTCAAGATTATGTAGTTTTTTAGGGTTGGGTCCTTATAGTAGGATTCTATACAATCTATAATGGAGAAAGAACCATACACATTTAGACAAAATGATCATTTATATTAGGTTCTAAGTGATGAGAACAGTGGTAGAGTTTACTCTAAACCTATAAATAAAATATTATTGGTCTTCAGATCTTGAATATTCTTGAAGGACGATAGGAATGGTTAAAAAATAATATTTAAATTTCACCATTAATATAGTAAAGAAACAAGTTTTAAAAGATCCTCAATAAAATAAAAAAATCAAAATGACCAATTGTTCAAAGTGATATCAATATTTTCACTTCACTTCTTCTAGATGGTGAAGTGGTAGTGGATGGATGTTTAATAAATCTATTGTTGATTTATGAGTATTATGATGATAATGATCATGAATCTATTGATAATGATGTTTTTGGAGAGGCTGATGATGATGGAGAGGATGTTGGTGGTAATGATGGTGATGGTAGTGTTGAAGGAGGTGGTGTTAGTGGCATGCATGTCGATGCTATTAATATTAATACTGATGATGATAAGGATTCTAATAACACTATTGAGTAATATTATTGAAATTTTATGTATTTACATATCTTTTATTTTGTTTGTTTTTATTGTTTATAAAATTACAATTCTATGTGTTGCATTAGGATGGCCCCCTTCTCTCCCGGCTCTCCTCTCACCCCATCCCCGCCTAGGGTTTCCTCCTAAAATCTTTCGATTCAGGGTCGGCGGCTCTCCGTTTTTATCCTTTCCTCTCCTCCTTTCTCCTCCTCCAGCCTTTTGTTGCCTCCTCCAGACTATTCTTGATCTTTCATCGTGGCTTATCCGTGTTTTCTTTTCTCTGGAACTTCTTTCACGGCTCAGCCGCCCCTATTTTCTTCATCTTCGGTCCTTCTCCTCATTCTCACTCTGGTGAAG
Source organism: Viscum album (assembly GCA_963277665.1). Taxonomy (NCBI): domain Eukaryota; kingdom Viridiplantae; phylum Streptophyta; class Magnoliopsida; order Santalales; family Viscaceae; genus Viscum; species Viscum album. The sequence goes on along the minus strand of OY728119.1, from coordinate 178,478,072 downwards.
GTGCTTTGGATGTTCTTCCATGATGTCGACTTCTTCTTATTCTGGGGGTCTTATCACGATGGGTTGTCTACTGATGAAGTTGTCGGCTACTGTCTCTGCATCTTTGGCTTCACGTTCCACTACAACTCTCCAAGTCGGATATGGAGTGGTGGTTTAAAGAGGTTTAGAGTGTTGTGGCTCGGCAGTCGATGGGTCTCAAGGCGCTACCTGGTTCGGCTTCCTCTACTTTTTGAAGGGCCCTGGTTTTATTCATCCTCATTGTTGCCTTCGTCTGGAGCTCGCAGGTGCTCAAACCACTGCTCTGGACTTACACTTCGCTGCTCCCCTCTAGGTCGGATCTGGAGCAGTGGTACCAATAGGGTCTTGGGAGGTGTGGTTCGGTGGCCGGTAGTGTTCCATGGGAGTGGCCTTAGATGAGGGTTTTGGTTTTTGATTTTTAATCAAGTCTCCAGTGATCAGTTGGAAGATTTTTTGATGGTTTTTCGATCTGTGGTTCTGGTTTGGCTTCTTTCTTGATTGGGTATGGTGGCAGTTTTATGGTTTCGCTCCGTTAGTCATTAGGGTCTTGTTGTTTCTGGTTCGATGGGGGTTGATAATACGGCGATGTTCGATGGTGGTTTCAAGGGTCTTCAATGGTCTCTAGTGCTGGTGATGCATGTCGGTGAAGGGACGATGTTGTTTCCATCTGCAATGGTGGAAGTGGGTGTCGAGATGATGATGATGCAATATGATGATAGTGATGACGTATTTTCAGGACATGTGCAGCTCTCCTCGGGTGGATAGCGGGATTTGCAGTATATGTTGTGATAGGGTCTTTGACTTCTGAAACAGGCGACGTGTTGATGGTTCTGGCGTAGTGATGCTGGCTCTATTTGAATCTTTTTGAATTTTGAATTCTGTCAAAGTGTAATGTGTTCTGTGTGACCTTCTTTTGGTTTGGATGTTTTTGTTGTAGGTTCCCACTTTCCCTCAAAGTGGTTTTTTTCAATAATATAAAAAAAGGGATTGTAGGATGTGTTGCATTAGTTTTTTGGTATTTGTGTTTGGATATTGGTTAAAAGGGATACTATAGGAGGTGAAAATTATATGTTTCATTTTGGATACTACATGTACCACCTACTTACATTATTTTAATTGTGGCCATAGACTACCAATTTCCATGGTTAAACTATTGTTGTATCTAGATATTTTTATGGTTTAAATCATGGATATAGACTACCTACTTCCACGATTTTAACTATGGATATAGACTACCAATTTCCATGGTTAAACCATTATTGTGGCAATAAATTTCCACATTTTAAACCATGACTATAGAATACTTACATCCATAGTTTTAACCATGGTCTCAGGGTCTAGTTTTCATGGTTAAATAGTGGTTGTAGCTAGTAATTTCCATGGTTTAAATTGTGGCTATAGACAACCTACTGCCATGGTTTTAACCATTTATATAGACTTCAAAATTCCATGGTTAAATGATAGATATAGCTAGCTATTTTTATAGTTTAAATCATGGATATATATGACCTACTACCATGGTTTAAACTATTCCAATTAAGAATGTAAGAACCCGGATCTTCGTTTCAGGTATGTTTTTCCTTTTTCAGGAGTTTTTAAGAAAAATGAACTTTCTGTAAATTTTCGAAGTACATGCTGTGTACTTTCTAAGTACACTCTGTGTACTCTTCTCCGGCTCAAAGTCGTGTGCTGGCCATGTCGGGCCACACACACGATGTGTAGGGGTGACGTGGACGCCGATTTTGGCGGAGTATGGAAAAGACCCAGTACAGGCCGTGTACTTTCTTTTTTTTCACTAAATTAACTGGGGTCACGCCTGACGCACAGAAGAGTCTTCTTTTAGGTCTCATTCATCCGAGAGCAACCCGTACGGCCGGATCTTCGATGAGCTTCCACCTCTTCGTCCATTCTCCGATTCGAGAACGCTCGATTGCGTTGGAATCGTAGCGGTGAGTTCTTCCTTCTAATTGAGCTTTGTTTTATGATTCCTTCTCGTTTTCGATTTATCGTGGGTTGATAATTTTGTGTATTTTCTCAGATATATGACGTTCTAAGGGGAATCAATCGCCGTGATTCACATATATCGATCTCCTAGTATAGAGGTAGGTGGTTTGTACCTTTCCATAGGAAGTCTGTGAATATTTTGTGCAAATTTCACCAATTCCCTTGGGCGGGGAATTGTGGGTTTCCTATTTTTCCCATGCTGTTTTCCTGCTTTGCTTGATTGTTGTAGTATAGGTTTATGTTTGTGAATAGAGTAATTTGTTTATGCTCAGGTTTATTTTCCATACTCGTTGTACTGTTTAGCATTTTCTAGCTACCATGCCTAGTTGTAGGATAGTGGAACTGTTGCTTTGTATTATTGTGGATCCTTAGACTGATAGCCAAGTAGTTCATGAGGTTTACTTGGACGATGTATACGCGCTGAGCAAGTTATTTTCCACACAGGACTGTGAGTACCTAGTGTAGCAGACCATAGGGAGAATTGACGTAAGGGCTTCTCCAAAGTGTCTTTTAATACGATGCGAGACCACATGGGGAATTGACGATGAGTGCTTCCTCAGAGAGTATGTAGTTCCTCGACGTGGGCCAAAGGGGGAA